>CAKNXH010059032.1:0-51381 GCA_932178445.1 Andricus quercusramuli
ACAATGAAATTTTTGACCAAGCGTCCTCGACGTCATTGTCAATCAAATTCCTTCTCTAATCAACACTAAAATGCACAGTAAAACACTAAAATTCGACACGTCTCGACTTGTCTGGTTGGCACGTTGCGCGCAGCGGTAAGGCGAATTCCTAGAACCGGCTGCCGCCCACCCAGCTTGGCCATTGGTCAACCCCCACTGAGGCTCACCTCCCCCCGCCCCTCCCATCATATTGTGGCTGATTTATATTTACGTAATATTGTTCTAAATATGATATATTTTAACGCTTTTAACGCCTTAGCCGATCGCACCAGCACACTTCACACGAGGAAAACAGCGACAATAAAATGGCTCCTTTTTACGATATTTGCCCCTCCCCCCACCCATACCGGAGAGGGGGATGAGAAGGGGAATGTTTTTTTTAGTCAAAGGATATTTAGAAGAGCTCAAATACAGATTTTGAACGAAAGTCGATTACTATAACTTACTGAGAAAAAATCCAAAAACGTGTTCAATTTTTGACGATTTTTCGAAACTTTGAACGCGACGTGCGACCGGAAGATATGGCCCGATTAAAAAAAAATTTTATTGCAATCAGGGCGACGAGTAGCAACTTTTCTGCGATATTACGATTCGATTCGAAAACTTATGTGTAATTCGGCCCACCCTACTGTTCGCCCTGCCAACAACCACTCCGGAATAGGCTCTTCCCACTTTCTGTATAAGGTGAAAATGAGGGCCAGATTTTGGTGCGTTGAAGGAAACTTTTTCCGCCAGAAGGTCTTGATACCATTTGGTCCCAGAGCGGAATTGTTCTTCATGCCTGTTAATTTTTTGTTTACTTCCTTGGTAGTGATAGGTGGGCATTCCTCCTCATATGTTATGAGGGTACAGCAAACCTCCTTGAAGACATTTATGTTCTTTTGAGTGTGCTGGACTTCGTAGACTTCTCTCCAAAATGTCTCGACTTCCTCTGATTTAGGCCGCTGATCGACAGAAACTGGAGGGTCTGGGAAGAGTTGCGTCAGAGAAAAACTGTTGGTTTTCTCTGACCCACCTCTCTCTCCGCTCTAGACTTCTTCTAGCGTTACGTAGAACCCGTATTCTGTCAACAATATGCTGCCTGATGGTCAGCATGTTAAGTGTGACTTGTTAAGACTTGTTACATGTATTAAGAGGGATCCTCAGTTTGCGCGTGAACTTTCGGATCCTGGCAGTAAAAGGACCCCGCACAAAATGTATTGAAAAAAGGTCTCGGTGGATTTTGATAATTTTTTTATATTTTTTAGAACATGACCCCCCGAACAAAAAATCATAATAGCAAAACCCCGAAAAATGGACAGATTTTCATCTGCACCGCGCCAAAAGTACCCTTTCAGACCAGCATTCACGCTACATAGATGCTATTGGCGCGAAGCTCACTGAAAATACTTAGCACTCTGCCACTGTGACATTTTGTAGGTCATGGCCCCGCGAACAAAAAATCCTTCTCACAAAACCCCGAAAAATGGACAGATTTTCGTCTGCACCATGCCATAGGTACCCTTTTAGACCAGCATTCACGCTACATGGAGGCTACTGGCACTACGCTCACTGGAAACACTTAGCACTTTGTAACTGTGACATTTCGTAGATCATGACCCCGCGAACAAAAAATTCTTCTGACAAAACCCCGAAAAAGGGACAGTTTTACGTCTGCTCCGCGCCAAAGGGACCCTCTGGAGTAGCATGCACGCTACATAGATGCTATTGGCCCTACGCTCACTGGCAACACTTAGCACTCTGCAACAGTGACATTTTGTAGGTCATGGCCCCGCGAACAAAAAATCCTTCTGACAAAACCCCGAAAAATGGACAGATTTTCGTCTGCACCGCGCCAAAGGGACCCTTTGGAGTAGCATGCACGCCGCGTAGATGCTACTGGATCTACGCTCACTGGAAACACTTAGCACTTTGTAACTGTGACATTTTGTAGATCATGACCCCGCGAATGAAAAATCCCGCTGACAAAACTCCGAAAAATGGACAGATTTTCGTCTGCACCGCGCCAAAGGGACCCTTTGGAGTAGCATGCACGCCGCGTAGAGGCTACTGGATCTACGCTCACTGGAAACACTTAGCACTTCGTAACTGTGACATTTTGTAGATCATGACCCCGCGAATGAAAAATCCCCCTGACAAAACCCCGAAAAATGGACAGATTTTCGTCTGCTCCGCGCCAAAGGGACCCTCTGGAGTAGCATGCACGACACATAGAGGCTATTGGCCCTACGCTCACTGGCAACACTTAGCACTCTGCAACAGTGACATTTTGTAGGTCATGGCCCCGCGAACAAAAAATCCTTCTGACAAAACCCCAAAAAATGGACAGATTTTCGTCTGCAAAGCGCCAAAGGAACCCTTTGGAGTAGCATCCACCCCACGTAGAGGCTATTGGCGCTACGCTCACTGGAAACACTAAGCACTTTGTAACTTTGACATTTTCTGGACCATGGCCCCGCGAACAAAAAATGCTTGTGACAAAACTCCGAAAAGTAGACAGATTTCCGTTTGCACCGCGCCAAAGGGAACCTTTTAGACCAACCTTCACGGTACATATAAGCTGTTGGCGCGACGCAAGAAATCATCGGTAAGTCCTTGTCGCAGCTTGCATGAGAACATTAGAAGGTCCTGTTTTTGTTACAAACCTACATATGACTACCTTGACAAGGTACTGGATCGCAAAACGTTAAAACCTCAAGAAACTGTTTCTTTGTGATAGAAGAAATAGAGTGTTCATCTGTAAAACTGTGTTCATTATCAAATATCGTTGAATTCGTTGCCACTCTGCGAAGTCCCTGCAAAAAAAGATGAAGTTGCCAACCGGGTATAATGTAGGGCCTGTTAATGAAGAATAAGCCAGGCAATAACGGCGATAAAATGATGCCTCGATCATCTAAGTAATGTTGGCAAGATCTCCCATCTTCTTGAATATAAATATTCAGTGATAAAAAAACGTTGTTTCTGCATTCAACTGAAAGCTTGTGTATATCACGTATACCATTACAGGTCTTTTTTGTACAGGTCTCGTTTGCACAGTTACGATAAGCCCTGCTAAGTTAAATGCGTCACGTCGACGAATTACAAGTTCGCGGACAGCAGCATGTTCATCCCTATCTATTCGCGCCATTTGTTGTGGAGAAAAATGCCTTTCGCAAACATAAAAGAGCAAACAGTACCTAAACGCCATTGAGAAATGGTTCTACTGTACAAAAAGCTTAATCCTGTATTAAGGAAACTTGAAAAAAAAAGGAATTCTATTCCGCAATACTGGTAGAATTTCTGAATTTCTTTGATGAAAGTGACAGAACTATTGGCAAAAAGTGTTGCGTGAATACTATAGCAAAAAAACAAAAGAAAGATTATTTTATATGCACAGATATATTCAGAGCATTCATTGGTTAATAAAAATAATTTGAACACTAACGCGCCAATGCTATGAATACATCTCTGGATATAAAAAAATTCAGAGCATTGACACAAAAAACTATTGAACCGTCAAAATTATTATTCAAAATAAATGTTTATAGCAATCATAATAATAAACAACGTAAACGAGTGTTGAAAAAAGGAAGATTACTTTCATCGCAGTGAGAACTGTTTACAAAAAGTTGTGCCTGAATGCTCTGAATACATCTTTGGATATAAAATAATCTTTTTTTTTTGTTTGTCATAGCAAACAATAATCAAGTTGATTAATCACTGCTACTGAGAATTCGAAAAAGGCTTTGAATTCGTTTTCGCTTCAGAAAAATTGTATTTTCACCTCGTTTGCCATCGTTTTCAGTTTCTTTTTGTTTAATCGCGTTTCCTCAGTTGTGTGTATAACTTTCTACCAACGAATTCTGTATTCTTCTCGCTTTTTTTTTTAACATTCGCGTTGTTTATTATTATTATTGTAATTAACCAATGAATGCTCTGAATATATCTGTGCATATAAAATAATCTTTCTTTTGTTTTTTGCTATAGTATTCACGCACCACTTTTTGCCAATAGTTCTGTCATTTTCATCAAAGCGATTCAGTACCAGTATTGCGGAATGGAATTCCTAATTTTTTTCAAGTTTTCTTAATACAGGATTAAGCTTTTGTACAGTACAATCATTTCGCATTGAATACGTTTTCGCTTCAGAAAAATTGTATTTTCACCTCGTTTGCAATCGTGTTCAGTTTCTTTTTGTTCACTCGCGTTTCCTCAGTTGTGTGTATAACTTTCTACCAACGAATTCTGTATTCTTCTCGCTTTTTTTGAACATTCGCGTTGTTTATTATTATTATTGACATTGACCAATGAATGCTCTGAATATATCTGTGCATATAAAATAATCTTTCTTTTGTTTTCTGCTATAGTATTCACGCACCACTTTTTGCCAATAGTTCTGTCATTTTAGTCAAAGCGATTCAGTACCAGTATTGCGGAATAGAATTCCTTTTTTTTCAAGTTTTCTTAATACAGGATTAAGCTTTTGTACAGTACAATCATTTCGCAATGGCGTTTAGGAACCGTTTGTCCTGTTATGTTTGCGAAAGGCTTTTTGCTCCACAACAAATGGCGCGAATAGATAGGGATGAACATGCTGCTGTCCGCGAACTGGCAATTCGTTGACGTGACGCATTTAACTTAGCAGGGCTTATCGTAATTGTGCAAACGAGACTATGCGTTAATTGCAATTAGTCCATTCTTAATGAAATATTGTTAATGGAACGTGATCCCGCTTGCCTAAGATTAAACGTATTGACACAAACTGCGAATCATAGTTGCGTGATCTGTAATGGTATACGTGATATACACAGGCTTTCAGTTGAATGCAGAATCAATGTGTTTGTATCACTGAATATTTATATTCCAGAAGATGTGAGATCTTGCCAACATCACTTAGATGATCGAGGCTTCATTTTATCGCCGTTATTGCCTGGCTTACTCTTCGTTAACAGACCCTACATTATACCCGGTCAGCAACTTCATCTTTTTTTGCAGGGACTTCGCAGCGTGGCAATGAATCCAACGAGATTTGATAACGAACACAGTTTTACAGATGAAGAATTTCACTCTATTTCTCCTATCACAAAGGAACAGTTTCTTGAACTTTTAATGTTTTGCGATCCAGTACCCTGTCAAGGTGGTCATAGGTACGTAACAAAAAAGGACCGTCTAATGTTCTCGTGCAAGTTGCGACAAGGACTTACCGATGACTTCTTGAAGTTGATGTTCCAGTATTCAAGCCGACAAGCTGTAAGTCTCGCTGTCGCCACTGTTAGACAGTCCTTGATGCTACGATTCGTACCTGGCAATATTGGCTTTGATTCGATTACGCCAGAGGAATATATCGAACGACATGTGACCGACTTTGCAAATGAGCTGTACAATCCGAATCCAAATATTCCAAGAGTGATCGCGTACATTGACGGTACCTACAGTTACATCGAAAAGAGTAGCAACTTCCGCACTTTGCGACACTCATATTGTCTGCATAAAGGACAACACTTAGTGAAACCTGCCCTGATAGTGTCACCAAATGGATATATACTCGACATTCATGGACCATATTTCTCGGACAGCAGGAACAATGATGCTACTATGCTTCAACATGAGTTTGAAAGAAACGAAGATAGGATGAGAGAATGGTTTCCTGAAGGATCGATTATTGTGGTTGACAGATGTTATCAAGATGCTACAGAGCTATTGCGAAACCTTGGTATTTACTGGAAAATGCCCACGCTACTTCAACGAGGGCAACGTGAACTATTGACTGCAGAAGCAAATGAATCGAGATTGGTGACAAAAATAAGATGAATTGTTGAGGGTAGGAATGGTCACATTAAATCCATTTTCAAGTTCTTCGCTCAAGTCATACGCGTTCCGCATCTTCACAATCTCGGCGATTTTTATCGAATTGCTGGTGCCATAATAAACAGGTACCATGCACCAATTGAGATGCAAGGTGCGAATCCAGAACTGGCCAGAGAATTGCTACAGAGAGCTTGGGAGGTGAACGTTGTTCAATATTCGCCCGTGACTTTATACTTTCATTATAATTATGAACATAGAATGGACCGTCTCAACGCCCCCCTAAACGGATAGAGCTTTTATCTTTTAAAAGATCTATGCATTTAAAAAAAAAAATAATTTCATTTCACGAATTTGTGAGTGATCTTATATTACTAACAACGTAAAAGCTTAGTAATTAAATACATTTTTTTCTAGAATTTTTTTCTGTCTTTTTTCTTTTGTTGAGAAAAGTTTTCGAAAATTTTTTAGGGGAAATAGTATATCGATCTTAGCGACTTATATGTACATAACGATTAATGCCCCCCTAAACTGAAAAATCCTTTGAAAAAAAAAACGATTCATAATTCTTTAATTATCAGAAATTGATAACTATCAACGCCCCCCTAAACGAATGCGTTCAATGGAATTGAATTCATTCGTTTCAAAACTAACTGCTCATTTATTATATTTATAGATATATTATAATTATAATTTTTTATTTTATTTTTGTATTTTTTTCAATGTATTGCTCCTTTTCAATCATCTTTGATAATTATGTCGTACCTTGTTCCAAACCTTCTTAAATTTATTTCAAAAATCTGGAGGTCGTGAAGGGAATTTCAACCAATCTCCGTATCCCGATATTGATTCGTGAGTGAGCAAACTTCTCACTAGAGTTGATCCAAAAGTGAAATAGCGAACAAAAAATTTGCAGTACTTTTTCTTATAGAATTTAGCACCTATGCGCCTTTTATCATCTGTTTTAAGATGGTGTTCATATATCGAGATCCTACCCGGTTTGTGAGAAAATATATTTTTATAACGGGATATAAATTTGTAGAATCGCTCTTTTTCTAATGCATTCAATAAACTACAATGCGCTACTTTTTCTGTAATTTGTTCATCAATCAATGTATATTCATCCTGGGCATTATCATAAGTTTCAATTGTATTAATTTCCTTTATAACAGTTGGAAAATTTTCTTCGGGTTCTAAATATTTGCTTAAACATTCTATGTATCTTCCTTTTTGGACATTTTCCGCATCCGTTATTATGCGAATTCTTTTCACATCTTCTAACAATTTTATTTTAATCGATTTATTTTTATCCTTCAATTCAATCATTTTATCTTCAAAATCGATTTTACTTTTTCATCTCTTTCATAAGTCCACTCCAATGATACATTCTTTATTTAGCCTAGGCACTATAAGAAAAACGTAAGAACCTTCCCAGTCGCCCATTTTGAATTTTGCATAAATTTGATGCTTTAATTTTACAGGTCTTGCCCCTGTTGCACCAACAATTGTGGTTCCTACAATTGGCAAAAGTTCGCATTGTTTGAAAATATTATGATTATTTTTATAAAAGGTCTCAGAAATACAAGTTACTTCACTACCTGTATCTATTAATGCATTTGTTTCTATGTCCTCGAGATTTAAAATCATTATTGGACACTTATCTAATTCATTATCAACGGTATTATCATCGTTTTCTAAAAGTTCACCCCTTATATCTAAAGGTAGAGGCTTTTTAAAATATTTTAGCCCCGGATTTGCCTCTATCGTTTTACTCTCTACTGACCCGAGGCATATGCGTTTCCCTGATTGAAATAAAATTCATCGCGTTTGTCTATATTTTCAACGACTTCTATAACTCTAGTTTGCTTAGTTATATTATTTTGTGGCAGACTATTTTGCTGATTATTATAAGCCCCTCTTTTTACTTGTAATTGATCATTTGTATCTTCAGACGAGGTCATTTGATTTGCATAATTAGGATTTCGTTTATAAACATTATCCTCTACTCGTCTTTTAACATAATTTTGCTGAGATGTATTTCTATTGTTTAGATCGCGGGAGTTATAGTTATTTTGAAAACCGGTTGGCTTTTGATAACGCCCTAGGGATTGATAATTATATGGAGCTTTATTTCGATCATTATAATCTGGATATGAAACACGATTTTGCGAATTTTCATAATCAAAATTTGATTGATTTGGATTATTGAACGAATTGTCTCTTTGATTAGCGCTGTTATTTGGATTAAAATATCCTTGATTTTGATAATTCTGACGTGGATAATTATTATATCCTCGTCCTGAATAATAATTATTTCCAGATCGATTATTATCTTGTCTCATGTATCGATCATTATTTTGATATCGAGTTGGATAATTGGATTCAAAGCGTGAATTACCAAAATCTTCATTCTCACGATCTAGGAATCCTTCTTGATTTTGATGCGAATTTTGAAAATTATTTCCACCTCCCCTATGGTTTTTCATATTTCGATTATCACGATTAAATCTGCCGAAATCATTTTGCTGATAAACGCTATTTTTACGAGGATTTTACGAGGAGAATTAAATATGCAGTACGAATTTCTTCTGAAAAATGTCTCGACAATCTAGAGACGATTTCATTCTCAGATGGAGGTGGTATTAAATCTTTAGCATTATTGATCATTTTAATGGCATATGCCGATTTTGTAAGTTTTCCTTGATAATAACCATATTGAAGGTCAGTACTAATTTGAAAACGAATATTATCATTCCAGAATTTTGAAATGAATTTTTCTCTGAATGTAAATTCATTTTCACCTGGAGTGGCTACAAGGTTCCACCATTCTCTAGCAATACCTTCCAAGCATGAATGTACTACGAAATTGAAATCTTCCCTCCTAACATCTATCGCTCTAACATATTCAAAAAAATCATTCAGAAACATCATAGGCCTTTCTTTGCCTGATCCTGAAAATTTTGGAACCGGAAAATTTATGAGTCATGGGATTTTAATATTTGTACCTCCCATATTCCTATCCAATCTTTTTTCTAATAAATCCTGATAATCTTCAATATTTTGGAAACGCTTCCGATTGTTAATATTTGTAACGATCAGTTCCGCCTGTTCGGTGAGAACTTCTTCCGTTTTCTTTTTAAGTGAACACACATTTTGTTCGACATTGACTATTTGTTCTTCTAAAATCCTATCTTGGTGATAGGAATTTTCTTTTTGCATTTCAACTCGTGCATCCATTCTTTTTACTAAAGAGGTTACAAAAGATCCGATTCTTTTTTCCGTATCTGCTTCAAATTCACGACGTTTAACTTTTTCTCTTTTCGCCATTCGCAATAGAGTATTTTGTGATAATACCGATTTGCTCACGTCTTTTTGTAATTTTTCGAGAGTGATCATTAATTGATCCATCTCTGCAATTTCGGAATCATAATCACTAAGATCATGATTTTTTTGCGCGATCGAATTATTTTTCGCGCCTAAATTATCTGGTATTTCAGAATCATTTTGCAAATTCCCATTCTCGGTAATATTCCCTAATTCACTCGTGTTAGTCTCGGCATTCTCAGGTGCAGGAATAGTTTGATCCCGTTCATTATTAAATTCGGAATCGTTATTTTCGTGTTCTGATTCTGTATCAGTAAGATCCGAAAATTCTTTACGATTGTTTTTATCGTCCCCCATTTTGACGATCTTAAATTGCAATCAGTTTTCAAAAAAAAAAAAATTCCAAACGAATTTATTTCGTATTTTATTTTAAGTCTGTTTTAATTTTCAACGGCGATACCACGCTGAAAACACCAGTTCCCGTTAGATCACTGAAGTTAAGCAGTGTTGGGCGCGGTTATTACTTGGATGGGCGACCATTCGGAGAATACTGCGTGTTGTTGACCCGTCGTGGGTGTGGTGGACTCACACTGGTAGTATTTATCCACCTAGAAACACTACCCGAATCGGGTAGTGAGGCAATGAACTTTCGAGTTCGAAATGCTAATCAATTTTATTTTTTTTTTATTTTACACCCTGTGTATTTAAATTCTGAAATGAACCAGTTATTATCGATTTATTTAAAATGACAATAATTTGAGAATTTCCGCATTCTTATTTCTATTTACTTTTATTATCTCATTCTTAATTTGAATGAGTTGACGGGTATACAATGGTTCACCTGTGCCATCGTCTAGACGGAAGCGATTTATGGCTCTCTATTATTCTCCCGAAACCGAATGCGCCGGACAGACAGTGACTTTACGCAATCACTCTACTTTAATTTCCTCGAGTGTCCCACCAGGCAGGTATCAGTTGTAACATTATCGTTTCTCTAACCGGGGATCAATTTAGTGTTCATCAATAATTTGAATTTAATTATAACTGCACTTGGCTGATTTTGTTTAAGGATCTCAATTTTACTAAAAATTATACTAATTTTTAGTAATGGTAGTGTTGCATTTTAAGCTTATCTCAATGATATTTATTTTCTTTGAGAGATTCGTTCAATTTGCGTTTACTTTTTCCTGTTCAGTAAATTGCAACCAACTATAAAAGTTGACTCCAATACTGATAGGACTTTAAAACTACCCCTAAACATTTTATAACTAAATTTGAAAGTAAAACGAAACACAATTGAGTAAGATTAATTCTTACGATAAAAAAGTTTCCCACTGATTTTTAAATCATTGATTTGGAACAAAAAAAAGGATAGATTGCGGATTCACTCAAGGGAGAGATGATTGCGTAATTACGTGATGATTTTAAGGTATTTTAATAGATCTTTCTAGTAAGATCTATTTGAGATCAATGCACATAATTTATCACTAGTTTTGTGCTTCCATCGCACAACGAAGTTCTTATTGTCAAATAAGGTGCAGGGTCGTTACGAGAAATCACAATTTTGAATTTAATTAAATTTTTATCATTGAACTTTTTAGAATCTCTTCCATTTTCCTAGTTTTGCTTTGTTTATGAATCCCAAGCTCTAGTCGCACAACGAGGTCCTCATTGTTACATAAGGCGCAGGGTCGTTACGAGAAGTGCTATTCTAATTTTTTGTTATTTAATCCTACTCGCACAACGAGGTCCTTATTATTTAATAAGGTGCAGGGTCGTTACGAGAGATTCAATTTTATTTATGTTTAAACTCACTCGCACAACAAGTTCCTAATGGTTAAATTAGGTTCAGGGTCGTTACGAGGAGCCACATAATTTTAGTTTCTATTTAATTTAAAATAAGTTCCCAATCAACATTTAATATGCAAGCATGCACAACAAGGTCCTTATAAACATATAAGGTTCAGAGTCGTTACAAACATCACATGGAATAGCACTTTCTTATAAATCCCTAAAAACTCACATTTATTATTCTAATTCAAAAGCAATGAATTAGAATAATTTATAGAACACAAGAAGGAAAATCTCAGATATTCAAATTTCTTTAAATCAAGTGCAAATTGTTCTGTCTCCAATGACAGGTAGGCGACGCTAATTGAAGCTTCTTCCTCGAGGAGGGTCGAGTTAGAAGTCCCAGTAAGAAGTCCTTGGTACCGATATCGGGATCGATATTTATAGGGTGCATTGGTCCCACGCTACCCCTACTTATCAGCTGATGGCGCGCTTGAGCTCTCAGCATGTGCAAGACTTTCCACGTTTAGCGTTGCAATTTTTGAGAGATTTGACTGTTGGAGTTTATCAGATCAACTTAGCTCCAGGATACATCCAAGATAAGCTGCAAAGAGAGGAGCAGGAGGAGCTTCAATTGTAAGTCTTGCGTCATGCGCAGATGATCCCAGAGCCAGGACTGATAAGAGTGAGAGTTTTCTCACGATTTCGTAACGACCAAACATCAACTTTGGATTGCGTATGTGCCCATTGAAGACATGGAACATGACGATCAAGATGACAATGACCCTGATCCTATCCAAGGCTACTATTGTACGTGCCAATCTGGCGCACGAACCCTTGGCTCATGTGCACATGTTGCTGCCATATTATGGTACATTGGCTATGCTCGATACGAAAATAATGTTCGTTATCCCTCGACATCGCTTCACCATGTGATCATTGACGCTGCTCACAGACCAGAACAACAAAACCCAAACTAAACTGACCTTCTTGAGCTTTACTATTTTGAATTAGATTTTCCTAAAAACTATTTGAATCTGCAAAAGGAACAATACAGTCAAAGCTCACTATACCGTTTGTTCAACAAGAAACGTTCCTCGTTTTTTTAAAACTATTTGAGATTTTTGGAAGTTTTTTTTTTCGAATAAAAGTACATTCGAAGCACTACGGCGCACTAACCTAGTACATTGTCCAGTCTCCATCATTATCCAGAATGGCCTGGCACTTTTTCGGCATGCCTTCTAGCAATTTTTCAGCATATTCCGTGGGTAATGAATGTCATACCTCCTTGATTTTTCGCGAGAGCTGTTTCAGGGTGACAACACGTTTTCCCGCAAGCTTTCTCTTCACCATACTCCAGACATTTTCGATGGGATTCGCATCGGAGGATTGTGGTGGCCAGTTCAAAGTTGTGATGCCATTTTCTGCTTTCCAGGCGGTGCAGAGACGGTTTCGTTGTTTGGGGTCGTTATCTTCTTGCAAGATCCAATCTCCAGTATCTACTTCAAACAACTTAGCAGACTATAGAAGACCACATTTATATATTTTGAACATTTTCTGAGCATTCAGATTCTCGGTAAAGAGCTCTAAACACCCAAAACCGCGCTCAGAGAAGCATCCTCAAACATGGTCCTTCACTGGGTGTTCAACGGTTCGCTGAAAAAATCGAGTACCGGCGGTAGACCAAGCATACTTAATGGGAACCCATGCAAAATGAGCAATACAGTCGAAGCTCGCTATATGTCGGACTCGCTGCATGTTGCCCCCTTCCACGATACCACTTTTCGCTATATCACATCCGTAATCAGTACTGTTGCCTGCTGCACGTAATTCTGTATTCTGTATCTATGTCCCCCTTTTATGCTCATACTGGGTATACGTCTCTGAGAGAGATGTATCTTCGAATCCGACGAACAGCAGATTCACTGACGTCCTAAAAACTGGCTAACCGACATATAGCGAGCGTTCACTGTATTTGGTGCTTCCCCACAAGTTATCTAGCCATTTCTAGAGGTTCTGAAATAATATAATTGATCAGCAGGTTCGAAGCCACGAATGTCAGTTGGACAGCCTATTGCGCATGATCTGTGAGTTTTCCGCCAAACAATTATCACTTCTCTTTCTTCATATTATGTAAAATGGAACTTTAGTGCTGCCTTCAAGGATAGCCTTTAGCGCGGTGCAGACGAAAATCTGTCCATTTTTCGGGGTTTTGTCAGAGGGATTTTTCATTCGCGGGGTAATGATCTACAAAATGTCACAGTTACAAAGTGCTAAGTGTTTCCAGTGAGCGTAGCGCCAGTAGCCTCCATGTAGCGTGAATGCTGGTCTAAAAGGGTACCTTTGGCGTGGTGCAAACGAAAATCTGTTCATTTTTCGGGGTTTTGTCAGAAGGATTTTTTGTTCGGGGGGTCATGTTCTACAAAATATCAAAAAATTATCAAAATCCACCAAGACCTTTTTTCAATACATTTTGTGCGGGGTCCATTTCTACCAAAAATACAGTAGGATAATTTTCAGTCAGTAAAATAAATTTTCAACTAAAAACCAAACGAGTTTCCAACAAATGAACTTTCAACCAAAGAAATTCTTTTTTAACCAAGAAGGTAAAATTTCAACTAATTGGAGTACTCTTTTACCAAAAAAGACGGATTTTCAACCAATAGTTTTCTTTTCACCGGAAACAGATAAATTTTCAATGAAATAGTATAGTTTTCAACCAACAAGAATTAATTTCTATGGAAATAGATAAATTTTCAACATAAAATGGAAGTTACATTTTCAGTAAAAAAAATTAATTCAAAATAAGAAACCTCTCATTTTCAACCAAATATTTTAATTTTCAAAGGAATTTCCAACCGAAAAGATGAATTAGTCAACAAGAAGATTAAATATTCCCCTACGAAATTCGAATTTTCATTAAAATATAGGAATGTTGAACCGAATATTTGAATTTTTAACATAAGAAGATAAATTATGACCGAAACATGTACGAGTTAAGTTTTCAGTTGAAACAATTAATTTTCATCTAAAAAACATAATTTTTAAGAAAATAATTAAATTTTGAAGAAAAGAAAGGGTTCTCAATTACAATGATGAATCACCAACCAAATAAATGAATTTTTAACAAAGTAGTTCCACTTCCAACTAAGTAATTCAATTTTCTACCAAAAATAGTTGAATTCAGCCAAAAAAGATTAATTTTCTACAAAATGGTTTGAATCCTCCAGCAAACCAGATTAATTTTTAGCCAAATAGTTGCGATTTGTAACCATAATGATAAAATTAATTTCAACTTTAATTTATCGAAAATTCCCTAACTCGTCAGGTTAGTTAGTCAACATAAATCCTTGGGCATTTAAGAACTCTACGCACGTTGCAAATAATCAAGACAGGCTTAACATAATTTGTTTTTACCATGCATACATCTTTTTTGCCACACCATTAAATAAATCATGAAAGTCATAACAAATAATAATTATAGAAGTATATTTAGTATTGTATTCTTCATATTTTTATTATGTTTGCTATTATAATATTATACAAAAAATACATTAAATGATAAAAATTATAGTTAAACTGGCATCATTGTCTGTGAACAACATTTTTAATAGTAATTATTAAGAATCATTATCATTGTTAATTTTTAATTACAATAATTATAATTGATTTATGTATCATAATTAATTATTGTATTTGTAATTGATAATTAATGAGATATTTAGTAACGTATTCTTCATATTTTTTACTATGTTTGCTGTTACAGTAATTATACAATAATTATAATGATAATTGCAATAATTATAAATTATCGATTAATTATTTTGTTTATAATTATTAAGTATTAATTTTTTTTTGCTAGTTATTAATAATTAATAAAGAATTATTTGCCTAGTGATTATTAATTATTTATTAGAATTTGTAATAATGTAAACAATAAAACCATTAGTTTAGTCGACTGTGCAAAACTAGTACAAATTATTTATAATGATTTCTGTAATAAGAAGCACAATACAAGAAAATTTGTAAACTCTCTTCGTTCTTTTCAAAATCGATAGTGTGAATAGTATGGGATTATAATTCTTCAAATATGTTGCAAAGAAGTACTTTAAATTTTTTAATAGCACGCTCTTTTACATTTTATACTCTTTATAAATATAAGATGTATGTTCCTGATTTTTATTTTAGCTTTATACACGGAAAGAAATTTTCGACAGTTGTGGCGTTCGCAGTGGTAGAACAACGCAACCACGATGTCAAAGCGACGGCAACGCCGACTTTGGGAACGTGTCGGCCTCATAAAGTTAGTACAGCGCTGCTCTCTTCTATCAGGGCACACTGCTGTCCCTAAGTGTAGAACGCAGTCGACTAATGTTACTAAAGTAGCCGATCGGCGCCGATCCTAATTTTTCATCATAATTAACATTTAAATTATTTGAATTATTTACTGTACGTTTCTAATTCATTACGTATACTAAAGTCTTTAAATGAAGACACGAATGAGCCTAAAACTATACGGAACATCACTTAAATTTTTAAGGTTATGTTTTTTGTACATTTCTGTTGTTAAATAATGATACTTTCATTTAATTTTTTTAAAGCGAAGTCAAGTTAATCAGTGTACTCTTTCCCCAATCAGAGTACTTGAAATATAATTTATTGTAGCAAGTGAAGAAAAATGCAATCCATCGACAAATTAATCAATCGAACCAAACATAACTGTTTTAGAATATATGAAGTCAGTCTCTTAATGAAACATGCACTTATAAATTATAATATTGAAATAAGAATTTAAAATCCATATAAGCATTAATATATACGTAAATATGATATCCAAACAAACATATCTATAATATACATGTTGTAGGTTATGTCCATTAGTTACCCCTAAAGATTTCGTGAAGGCTACGAAAATACTAATATTTTTTTAAAAACTGCTCCATTGATATTCCTTTCTGTGGACTTTACCACATTACAGTTATTTAAACTACTATAAAACTTAAAAATAAAATCGAGAGAAGCGCGAAACGGCCCGTCTGTCTTTCAAAACAATGAGAAAGCGCGACTACTATACCACGTTTCAGGTCTGTTGCTGTTTCAAAAATTTGATGCAACATACGCGCCACAAAGGGAACGTAACGTTCCCTGACTGAGAGAGCAGTCATCATAAACAGAGGGCGCATTGTAGCCCTACACTTTAACGCAGGAGAGGTACGCGTGAGTCCCGCTGCTGTACAAAATTTCTTTCCGTGTACGATTATTTATTTATGATTTATGTTTTCGAGTTTTTTCTGCAATTAACACATGCAGCGTTGAACCTGCTTTAAACATCCCGCTTGACATCCTTTTAAAAATGGAGGTACTGCGCTTGTGCTAGCTATGCGTAAGAGGAACACGGCGCGGCTTATTACTGCATGTTAACGAGTTATCGCGTCGTGTTCCTCTTTTTTTTTTAACACACTGCGATAATGATTTCGTGGGGAACTTGGCATTTTTCGGTTGCTAAACAGACATGCCAAGCAGAATTTCTTACGCACGTATAACAACAACAACATTTTTAGATTGAACTACTCTCTGGTTTTTTTTATTATTAGGTATCCAAGCGTTAATTATTTTATTTATGATAGCCAATTGAAAAATATTTGTAAAGTTTTTCAACTTTCAAACAAATCAAGTCTAAAAATTCTATTTTTGCAACACTGTACGGGAAGTTCTCAGTATATGCACCAAAAAATGAGCAGAAAATGGCCGATTCTTGATGAAGTCAAAGTGTGCGGGAATCATAACATTCCCACACAAAATTTCATGCGGGAATGTTGACCATCAAGCATACTTTGAAGGAAAGTGTGTTTCTGCTGTATTCCAAGCACGGAAATTAAGGGAACCGCTAGTTTCTGATTGGTCGCAAGAATTATCACAACCAATCTGAAGTCACCGGATGCGCGATCCATCAGTATAAGCTGCCATTGGTCAAAATTTTACGCGCGCGATTCAAAATTAAATTAATTTAATTCGATTTTGAATCACGCGCCAGATTACAGCCAATTGCAGAATTTGTCAGCTTTTCTTTTCTTTTTTTTTTGTCAGAACTTCGTCAGCTGAGAAGTTGACCGTTTAGGTTAGTTTGCATGGTGCAACTTCGTGTATCTTTGGGAAGCTTACGTTTGAGAGAGTCGAGTGTAAATAATTTTAGTTCGTTTTTTTTATCCTCTCGGGGGGCTTTGCCCCTCGGCCCCGCCCTCCCCCCAACAATCTTATCGCCTAACAATATTTCTTATGTCACGAACTTCCCTTTACAGGGGTTACAAAAAATAGTATATGAGACGCGTGCGGGTTGGTGATTCCCGCACTTGTATCATAATGTACTATTTTTACATTAGGTTTAATTGTGAGTGAAATAGCATACCATTTTTGACTGCATTCTTTGGGCTGCTGGTTACGAATCTGTTGTCAGATTTTTAAAATTCAAAATGGTAAATTCAAAGCGATGACTTTGAATAGTAAAACTCCATTCAATTCGCTTTTTTGGGTTTGTTCCTGTCCAGGCTTGATAAGACAACAAAGGGGTACGTCCAGCCAATAAAGGCAAGGTAAATAGATATGTCTGGCTAGCTAAGGCAAGATAGCTGTATGCCCGGCCAGTTAAGGTAAGTTTGGAGTACCAATGATTTTCTGAAAGTCAAATCTTAATGAGAACAAATATTAAGATTTATTCTACTGTATGTCTTTTTTAGAAATAGTAATAGAAAAATTGCTTATGTCAGGATTGAGAATATCTATTGCATGATACTGACCATATACAAGATACCATAATATTGTCACGACGTGACTATAGCAAACAACTGTTCGAGCGCCACTTTCACTTTTCACGTGTACGGGTGCGAAACGTGGGCGCTGACGAAAAGAGAGGAGAATAGGTTTAGAGTTTTTGAGAATAAAGTACTTAGAAAAATCTACGGTCCAAAAAGGGACGAAGAGACCGGCGAATGGAGAAAACTGCATAATGATGATCCTCATGCTCTCTACGGGTCAGCAAATATTAATAGAGTAATGAAAGCGCGTAAACTAAGATGGGCGGGGCATGTAGCAAGAACGGGAAATGAAAGAACAGTGGCGCAAGTTTTAAGAGGGAGACCGATTGGTAAGAGACCCTTAGGCAGACCGAGAAACAGATGGGAGAAAAATGTAAGGGATGATTTAAAAGAACTAGGACATGATTACTTAAACTGGATGGAGGATGCACAGGATAGAGATGTGTGGCGGTCTCGGGTTGGTGAGGCAATGAACTTTCGAGTTCGAACTGCTAATCTATAATAATAATAATAATAATAATAATAATTTGGCGTAGGGATGTGGCGACCCCATCGCCCGAGAGCTCCGGCTCTTGCAGTCAGCCGCGTTGCTTTGGGCTAACTCCCCAATGCAACGAATTATGCGGTTACGACACAAGCATCGCGCAGTGCCACCCACAATAGGCCTCTCTCGGATGGAGGCCATGGTTCAGTTGGGAGTGGCAATAGGAACGAACCGAGGCGACGACCAGGCAACGACCCCGGACAAACGCGAGAACATCGATTTAAATGGTCGGAGCAACTAAGGAGGGACCTTCTTACCTGTTGGCAAAGAAGCTCACCGGCGCGGAGAGGATTCATGAAGAGGTTACATGACCGTTGGGGCAATATGCTTCTTGCGAAAAAACGGATATGAAGCTCTTTATCAACAGGAAGAGGAGCAACATCCTCCAGCGAACATTCCACCCGTTCCAGCAAGACCACCTTTGCAGATAGCCGGTAATGCCAGCATGAGAAGTAGGAGATCTATCCACCAAAAAGTCTTCCTCAGGATGGACAAATTAGCTGAAGCTAATACTGCTCTCCGCGATTTTCTCCCTGAAGATGTTAACCTCTGGAATCTGAACTGTGCAGTTTACGAGAAGGCGGTTTCCCTGCTTAGCGACGATGGAAGTAACGATACTTCGGTACGTCTGAGTAAGACACGCGAGCGTATTGCACAGCTTCAGTTCAAAATTGAAACGGCGAGACGGCATGCATCAAATGTTCAGTGTGTGATTAGCTACATAACATCAAATAAAAAGTTCACTCCAAAAGTTAGGGCAATTGCTCGAAACTTGAGGAAAGCAAATCACACGCTGAACAAGTGTAAACTGTCGACCATCAAGCAGCACTGGACGCAAAAAATAAGATGTCTTTCAACAGCGAAACAGCGCCTTGAACGGCGAGTCAAGTGGATTCAAGAAAATTCCACCTTTTCTATTAATCCTTCCCGTCTGTTCAATAAAGCGTCGTGTGTAGTTAAAAATCCGCCTAGTCGAGAAAAGATTCAAGTCTTCTGGGAGCAACTATATGGAGATACTTATCAGCTAAATGAAGACGCTTCTGATATATCACTCTTTCGTAACTTTTGCCAAAGGCAAAGGTTACAAGGTCCAGAAGAAGAGTGTCCACTAATTACTGCTGAAGAAGTGAAGAAAGTTATCGCTAGAACTAAGAAGTTTTCAGCGCCAGGGCCAGATAAAATCAACAACTTTTGGTGGAAGAAGTTTACTTCTACGCACCAACATCTAGCTCGTATATTTACTACTTTCTTAAACGGAGAACAACCCGTCCCGCAGTGGCTAGTGGAAGGACGCACGGTATTGATCCCTAAGGCCGGAGATTTGTCAAGTCCGAAGAACTACAGGCCCATAGCTTGTTTAAACACCAGCTACAAGCTATTTACTGGCATCCTGAAAGAGAGGATATTAACATCTATCGAGCCGGTATGGAGTGTAATAGTCGAACAACGTGGATGCAAGAGAGGGCTGGCAGGTTGCAGGGAGAACCTGTTAATAGACAGGTGTATTACTCAGGACTCGATCAGGTATCGACGCAATCTGTCCATGGCTTGGATTGATTACCGTAAGGCATTCGATAACACGAACCATGAGTTACTTATTAAGCTCCTTGA
The DNA here is from genome assembly GCA_932178445.1 of Andricus quercusramuli. Classification (NCBI taxonomy): domain Eukaryota; kingdom Metazoa; phylum Arthropoda; class Insecta; order Hymenoptera; family Cynipidae; genus Andricus; species Andricus quercusramuli. The sequence goes on from CAKNXH010059032.1 coordinate 19,906, forward strand.
GTGCATGGAGGTGCATCCAAAAATAGTGAGATGCATAAAAGAGCTTATGCTCTTGTGGAGGACAAGATTTGTCATAACATCTGACAAAAGACAAGTGACTACAAGCTTTGTCACATATAAGAGGGGGGTCTTTCAAGGAGACTCTCTAAGTCCGATACTTTTCTGCATCTCCCTCTTGCCTCTATCTATTGTGCTCCGAGGCAAAAGCTCTGGATACCTATGTGGCCCGCCGAACAGAAGAGAATATAAGGTCAACCACCTTTTATACATGGACGACCTTAAACTCTTTGCTTCCTCAAAAAAGGACCTTAATATCCTTGTAGATGCGGTAAATAGGTATTCTAAAGCGATTGGCATGAGCTTCGGACTGGACAAGTGTGCATGCGTCCACCTACACCAAGGAAGACTAGAAACTACATCATCCCGTGACGATCAGGATGTTCAACTCATAGGCGGAAATACCATTCAACATCTTGGTATTGGACAAACATATACATATCTTGGAATACCGCAAGCGGAAACCCAAAATGTGCATGATTTAAAAACGGCCCTTGGAAAAAGGTATCGCCAAATGCTCAGAAAAATTTGGGCTTCCGAATTATCTGGAAAGAGTAAAATCCAGGCGACCAATATGCTGGCCGTTCCTGTACTGCTCTATACGTTTGGTGCAGTAAAATGGAACGTCGATGAGTTGAAGCAACTTGATCGAAGCACACGCAAGATGATGACAATACATCGAAGTCTTCATCCTAGATCTTCCGTACCTCGGATATATCTCCCTCGCGATAAAGGGGGTAGAGGCTTGCTAAGCTTGGAGTGTCTTCATCGAAGAACGGTTCTGGCTACAGCCTACTCAGTTCTAAAAAGCACGGATTCCCTGATGCGACTTGTACATCAACATGAAGTCGCCAATGCTGCTGTGTTTTTATACCATGCCGCAGATAGGGCCGCAGAGGAGCTTGACCTCCCATTTAATTCCAGCGACACTACACAAGGGCTAGCATCACTAACACCTCTGGTGCTCAAAAGTCGTATACAGGAAGCGGAACATACGCTCCTGCTAAGAGAACATGCTGACAAACCCCTTCATGGTAAGTTCTACGGCATCATACGTAGAGAAGAGCTCTCAATGGGTCTGTGCAACATGTTTCTCAAGTTTGCTGGATTGAGATCTGAGACCGAGGGATTTCTTTTTGCCTGTCAAGACGGCGTCATAGACACCTTAGTTTACCGCGAGCGCATAATGAATGTACCTGTACGCGATACCAACTGCCGAGCGTGCAAGCAAGAGCCCGAAACACTTGGACATGTTCTCAGTGGATGCTCTAAATATGCATGCTACGCGTACATAGAGAGACACAATGCAGCTCTAAAAGTTTTATATTACCATCTTAGGCATTTCTATGGTGTTGATCTATTGCCCGTCTTGCCATACGCCCAGGGGGAGCTCGAGTCAGTTGTGGAAAATGATCAATGTAAGATCTACTGGAATTTCTCATTCTCCACCACTCAACGTATCAGTGCTACGAAGCCTGATATTGTCCTCCAAGATCTGAAAAAAAAGATCATTTACGTGATTGAATTCTCGGCACCAGCCGATGGTAATATCACGGCAAAGGAGGAAGAAAAACGGGCGAAATATCAAGCACTTCTGTTCGAGCTGAGTAGACTGTACCAAGGCTACAAAGTCCATCTTATAATTCTCATACTCGGCTGTCTTGGAGGTATGAAAGCTTCATTTATCAGCCAACTCAATAAGATTCCGGCTTGCCAGCGTCAGGCTCATTTAATCGCGAACCGGATGCAAAAGGCTGTTCTTCTGGGATCACTCCATCTGGTCCGTCAACACTGTTCCTCTTAATATTCTACAAAGATTGGTAGCTCTAAAAAAGTATCCAGAGGTGAAACCTTCATCTCCAACTGTCTGGTCTGCCGCGTAAGGTCATCCGCGGCTAGAGACCTGACTCCAAGGAACAGTGTTGCCCGATGTTCTCACGCGTAAATTTCCCGCTCTTGCTTACCTTCTAGGATAGAAGGAGCAGAAGCGGATGACGTACACGTTCCAGTAGCTTTGGGATTGGTTTCTTTAAGGAATCATGATCGAAGCTTCCGGAGCCTACAACTTCTCATACTAAAATAATAGTATTCTTCGGGGTCAGAATTTTGAAATTCGAAATGTTTCAAATCATAATACTGGATTTCAATCCGCTTAACTGGACCAGCCATTTTTAGTTTTGAAAATCTGACCGCGGATTCGTAATCGGTGAACCGAAAAACCCCTACACACCACGTTTCATTAAAAACCTATCGCTAAAAAAATGCATGCTTCCAAGTGTTAAATACTAAGCAATTTACTGAAGTAAATAAATTAAATAAAAATATATAAGGGAAAAGATTAAATGCATTTTTTTCTTAAAAAGCAGAAGATGTACAACACATCAAACAAACATTTAGAAGTGCTTGATAAACCTAAAGAACATTTAAATATTAATTCTACTTGATTCTGCCAGTTGGGGAGTTTTCCGGTCAATAATATCTTTGGAATGAATAGCCAGACAAACCTAAAACTTTTTCCCCGTTCACATATCATCATTATCTAACAGCTAACATATAATGCAGCTCAAAATTCTTAGGACCAAAAATTGCCAATTTTTAAGGTCACTCTTTACAATTTGCCATTTCTTACAATCTAGTTACCTGTGTATCTTCGATCGCACAGACAAAAAAATCTGCAAAATTAATCAGAAAAACTGTTCATCTTTTAAAAGCTGCTGCTATTATAAATGAAGAGTTCGAAAAATATCATGGAAAGACATTTTGCAATGAAGAAAAATGTCATGTTGCAGCATTAAAAATAAATGAAAAATTGAGTGAAAAACTAGATATGAATGTTGTGCTATGCTTAGTGCGCACGAGAGCCTACAATAGACTACGCTAGTTAAACCAACATCTTTTCACTGAAAAGAAAGATAAAAGAAATGATGCAATTTAACAACACTAAAAAATAATCAGATATTTTATCAATTAGGATTACTTCATTTATTAATCATGTAGTTTGTTGAAAAAAAAGTTGCAACAATCCGTTCCCACCTGTTTCACTCACTTCCAATATTTTTTATACTTTTTCCAAGAATACCAGGATGATGAAAAGCTTAAGGGCATGTGACACAGCCAAATACCTACATTACCGACCTCACTTTTTCAATTTTCCAAATTTTTTGTTGAATCTAAGAACTTTTTTTGTAAATAAAATTTCGGGCTGAAACTTTGGAAAATGTATGAGAAGACAATAAACTACGTTTACGTACTTTATTCGATGAGGAATTTCGCAAAAAATTATTCTCGAAAAAATTAAAACTGGGTGCATTTTTTTAACCTAAGAACTTTTTTTATAAGTGAAATATCGGCTTCAAACTTTGATAAATGCAAGAGCCGACAGTGAAGTACGTTTATGTACATCGTTTGAGTATAAAAGATGCATAAACTACGTAGTCACTAGAAGGGTAGGGGGGCGGAGTAGTGGAAAATACTACGCCAATCTACGAGGGAGGGGGGGGGGGGTTAACCTTAGCTACGTAGCTTAAAGTACAGATGTCACTACGGCGCATAGTGGACCTTTTTTGAAATTCTGTCTCAAAATCGTAGAACTTTGGATCGGAAAGACCTAGAAGGATATTTTTTCTTTAATTAAAGAAAAAACCGTTCCGAATATAGAAAAATTATAGAGAAAGTCAGAAAGAAAATTGTGACCTTGAAAATCTGTGTTGAAGATGGAATTTTTGGCAACAAAATCGTTTATGGAATACCAAAAACGCTAAGATCTTACATTTTATGTGCTATACATGTTTTTATATAGATTTTTGCATGCCCAATCCGAATCTGACATGTAAATCGTTGTAAGACAAAATCCAAAATAGCGGAGCCAATATGGCAGACTAAAATTGTAAAACAAAACCGATTTGACTAAAATTTGCTACAAGGTGGTTTTTCAGGTCGCTGATTACAAATTCAATGTCAAAATTGAAGAATTAAAAATGGTGGATCCAATATGACGGCCCAGAATTGGACAAGAAAATCGATTTGACTAAAATTTGCTACAAGGGGGTTATTCTGTTAGCTGATTTCAAATCCGGGGTCAAAATGGAAAAATTCAAAATGGTGGACCGAAAGTGTGCAAAAAAAAACAACAGATTTGGCCGCTTTTTTAAATTCTGGAATTTTGACTTTGGATTTCAAATCAGCCACCTGCAAACCCTTCGATAGGTTATTTTAAGTCAAATAAATTTTGTTCTATAATGAAAAACCCCCTTGTAGCAAATTTTAGTCAAATCGGTTTCCTTTTACAATTTTGGTCCACCACAGTGGTTCACCCATTTCGAATTTTTTCATTTTGACCCTGCATTTGAAATCAGTGACCCAAAAACCCCTTGTAGCAAATTTTAGTCAAATCGGTTTCCTTTTACAATTTTGGTCCACCATATTGGATCACCCATTTCGAATTTTTCAATTTTGACCCTGCATTTGAAATCAGCGATAAGAAAAGCCCCCTTGTAACAAATTTTTGTCAAATCGGTTTTCTTTTACAATTTTGGTCCGCCATGTTGGATCAGCCATTTTTAATTTTTAAATTTTGACCTTGGATTTGTAATCAGCGACCTAGTGAAAAACCACCTTGTAGCAAATTTTAATCAAATCGGTTTCGTTTTACAATTTTAGTCTGCCATATTGTAAATGTAAATGTAAGATCTAAGCGTTTTTGGTATTCAATAATACGTAATACGTAATGGTTTCGCTTGCGACGTGACGTGTTTTATGTGAGCTGGTACATTTTTGCAAAATAAAAATGATTTCGGAGAGAGAAAAGTGATAAATTTCGTGTTCTTATATCTTTTAAAAAGCTCTTTAATACAAATTAAAACTTTTTTTTTTAAATATTAGCAAAAAATTAGACTGAAAATGAAAAATAAAAAAAAATGTGAAAAGTGAGGTTATGCAAGAAACAGTGCATCTAGTGTATGTTCTGTAATTTTTTTTTTTTTTTTTTTGCAGTGAAAGATCTATTTAAAGTAGAAAAACTGCGAAAAAGTGAATTGTAGATAGTAAATTGGAAATAATTTCGAAGGGTATGTACATCGCTCTGACTGAGAACAGCAACAAATTCAGTTTAGGCCGATATGTGCCAATGTCTTGCCTGCAAGTTATTACTGTAGCTAAGTATGCAAACAGTAGATGAAAGAAGAACGAGAAATAAGTCAGATCCAGGAGTATCTTCTGAAAAAGTCCAAAAAGAAATCAAGTGTACAGGGTGTCCAGGATCAGTATCGAGGCAAGTTACTTATTGTGCATACTGTCGTGCACCATGTCATCCAAGCTGTGGAAAAAGATACAGAATTTCTATAGTCAAAAACAAAGAAATAGAAAAGTGCAGATGTAAAGAAGCATCTACGTGTACTACTCAAGAGGATAAACGGGAACCAAAAGAATCTGCTGAGAAAAAAATGGATCCTTCACTGGAGACATATCTAGATAAAAAATTTGCAGACATTCAACAGAGGATAACTGATTCACAGAAAAGTACAGATAAAAAGCTGAAGGATCTGCAAAATTCGCTCGATTTTATGTCAAAAGCCTTCGATGAATTAAAGCAAAAAAGCGAGAAACAAACGCAGAAACTGAAAAACGCTGAGGAAGAAAATAAAAGGCACATAACAGATGTGGAATATCTTAAGCAAAAGCAAAATCAAAGAGATCAAGATGAGAAGAGTAACAATCTAGTTATCTCGGGAATACCAAAACAAGATGCGGAATCTGTTAATGAAATTATCACGAGGGTTATGGAAGGAATGGGATATAACATACAAGAAAAAGATGTTGCAGTTTGCTACAGAATTAAAAGCAGCAAAGGAGAAGGGCCGATCCTTTTGGCATTAAAATGTAAGGAGGTAAAAGACCAAATACTGAAGAAAAGGAAAGAAATTGGTTCCCTAACTCTTGAAGCCTGCAAAATCAGAAATAACCTAGATAACAAAATCTTTATCAACGAAGATATGACTCTCTATAATCAGAAATTGTCGCTGCTTGCAAGGGAACTGCAAAAAAAAGGATTATGTAAATTCGCATGGTTCAATAACGGAAGAGTGTACGTGAAACGAAGAGAAGGAGAGAATTGGATCTGGATAAAGGATGAGGGAGTAACTCGCCTCCTAGAAGAAAAATGGAAGAGGGAAGACAGAGAAGCGAAATGAAGACTAGGATAAATATATATATAAATACAATGGCTAAAAGACTAAAGGTAATGTGCTTAAATATAAGAAGTATTAGAAATTCATGTGAAGAACTAAAAATAATATTAGAAAAAAAAAGATACTGATATAGATATAGTTATTCTAACTGAGACTTGGTTGTACAAAAATGAAACAAGGTTTGATAATTTTAAAAATTACGAGGCAATACATGATTGTAGAGATACAAGAGCAGGTGGCGTAGCAATATATATTTAAAAAAGTATCAAATTTGAAATTTATGAACAAAAATTTCTTAATTCAAGTAGCGGATGTAATATAGCGATGATAAGAATATGTGCAAAAAATCTAGTGATAGGTGCAATCTATAGGCAACCATCAGCCAGCTTTGAACTTTTCCTGAAAAGCTTCAATGACTTATTGAGTCGATAAAAGGAAAATGTGTAATATGTGGTGATATAATTATTAATCTATTGAATAAAGACTCTAATCTAGTCGAAGATTATACTAATACTATAAACGCAAATGGTTATTTTTTAGCTAACACTGTAAATAAAACTGAGGCTACTAGAATCACTAAAAACTCTGCAACTATAATTGATCATGTAATAGTTAGTGGACTTGAATGTAAAGTATTTGTGGAAGACACTGCGCTCTCAGATCATAGAATTCTAAATTTTGATTTGATTGCTATAAACAATAAAAAGAAAGAAGGTTTTTACTTTAAAAAAGTTGATATTAAACATGTCAGAAATAAGTTGCAAAAAGAATGTGAAAATAAAGAAATAGATAATATAGAGAAATTGACACACTTAGTTCAAAATTTAAAACAGGAAGAAACTAAAATAAAGAAAAAAATCGTTATAAAAAATGTTACATTCCCTGAGGAGTTGATAAAACTTATGAAAGAAAGAGATCAGATGTATGTAAAACAGAAAAGAAATCCTAAAAATGAGATACTCGTAAATCTTTTTAAAAAAATAAAGAATAAAGTAAATCAAGAAATTAAAAAAATTATCAAAGATGAGGTAAATGACTCTATTAAGAAAGCGCAGGGTAATCCACGAAAAACTTGGTTAGCAATAAATAATATCCTTAGCTCTGATAAAAACAACAGGAATGTAAATGTGATAACCAAACTTAAGGTTTTAGATATAGAGATAAGTGAACCAACTGAAATAGCAAATGAAATGAACAAATATTTTCAAAATGTAGCAGTCAATTTACAAGAAAAAAATAGAGACAGTAATATAATATTGCCAGAAGTTGAATGTGAAATAAAAATGACAGATTTTACGTCTATAAGTAGCGAGGAGCTAGATGAAATCGTTAGTAATTTAAAAGAGAATACTGCGGCAGGAGATGATAACATAACTACAAATGATTTTATATGTTTGTATCCTGTAATGAAAAGTACGCTGCTCAAAATTATGAACAGAGATTTTGAATTGGGGCAATTTCCTAGTATATTAAAGATCAGCAAAATTATTCCTATACACAAAAACGGATCTAGAAAAGAAACAAACAATTATAGACCAATTTCACTACTAAGTGTTTTCTCAAAAGTTTATGAAAAAGCAATGAAGACGAGGCTTCACAGCTACGTCAAGGAAAATAAATTTATAAGTGACACTCAATATGGATTTCAGGAACAAAGTAGTACGCAGGCAGCAATTACAGATTTTACAGAATATATACTTAACAAAATTGATAAAAAAGAAATAGTTACTGCAGTTTTTATAGATTTAAAAAAAGCTTTTGATACAGTTAGCCATGAAATCCTGATTAAAAAACTAGACTCCATGGGTATTAAAGATACAGCTCTGAAATTGTTGAAAAATTATCTTGATAATAGAATACAATATGTATATGTAAACGGAATTAAAAGTGAAGAATTACAAGTAAAAACAAGAGTGCCCCAGGGATCTGTTCTTGGGCCACTTCTGTACATACTATATGTGGAAAGCCTTTCTTTGATGAGATTAAATATGAAAATTTTCATGTATACAGATGATACGGTATTTGTGTATGGGAATAAAGATTGTAAAGAATCAGAGAAAATGATAAACCAAGAGATAGTGAAATATTGCGAATGGCTCAAACACAATAAGTTGTTGATCAATGAAAAAAAACAGTCTATATAACTTTTGCATTAACAAACATAAAAAAGATACAAATGCAAATAAGAATTGGAAACGAAGCTATGAGCGAAGTTGTGGAGTACAAATATCTGGGAATTATTATTGATAATAAACTTAATTGGAGAAGACACATACAGTCAATATAGTCGGAAAAATAATACCTTGGATTAGTATAATGAAAAGATTCACTGAACTTGCAAGTGAAAAAAACAAGTAGATAATATATCATGCCTTTATTGAGTCACACTTCAGATATATAATTACAACATGGGCAACATCGTCAGAGCAACTGATAGAAAAGATACAAAGGCTACAGAATAAAGCTATAAAATCCATTTTTAGTCTACCGCTGGATTTTCCAACTATTGAATTATATAAAAAAATTAAAGTACCTGATATATGTACTCTTCGAGACATCGAAAGATCAAAAATAATATTTAGGATGGCAAACGATCTTATAAAGACAGAAAATAAAATTGGATCAAATGTTCATAATTACAAAGCAAGATGTGCGGGAAAACTGAGAAAACAGTATTATAGAACTAATCTAGGAAAAAACACAGGTGTATATAGTAGTATAGATGTATATAACAAATTACCAGAAGAAATTCGAGAAAGTGAAACGCTGCAGGAATTTACACACAAGCTCAAGAAGTATTTTGTACCAATCACATAACCGACAACTTACATGTAAAACTGCAGCTAATTTACGAAATTGAAAGTTTTTTTTTAGGTGATTAAAACAGCACTAGAATAATAAAGTAAATTTTGTTTTTAAAGGCTGCAATGAAGCTCTATAAGTATATTGTACCAACTACATGAATTACAACTTACATGTATAACCATAGGTTCATTAGAAGATTAGAAGTGTAATTAAAGCGAAGCGAATATAGAATAAGATACTAAGATTGTAAATCCAGTTTAGGTTGACTGCGCTTTCTGTTAAGGCTGTTGAACAGGGGTGCACAAAAATAGCGAAAACTATGTAGCGCTCAAAACTTCCAATAACCTACGATAATTCGGTTCCAAGGTTTTCAAAATGCACTTTGAAAATTGTCTAGACCCCGGGAAGGGTTTCTCGGTGGCAGAACATGGGGTAAGTCTCTGGTTTTTCGACAAAATTATGGTAACTGCTAAAAAGTGTGCGTGAAGTAGTGTAGCGACGACGTGGAGTGTGAAGTAAGCCAACTGATAGCTGACGGCACTGATAGCTCGACCATACTGGATCGTACTACGAATATGCATTGTCGGTAGAAGTGCGCACGAGAGTGCATTCCTTGGCGGGAATTTTAAATTAGAATAAAACATGCAATTTGTGATTTTCTGTTTGATGTGTAAACATCTTAGACCTCGATATGGGGAGTCGCGCCTGCTTCGAATGAAACCACGACTGCATAGTGTAACGCAGGCCTGTGGCACACACGTTGTGTCTTATGGCACAGACCGGAGGCTCGCTTTTCTTCACCCACAGAAAGGAGCCCTTCAGTCTCTCTTTTCCCATCTCTCTCTCTCTCCTCCATCTCTCTCTCTCTCCTCTCTCTCTCTCTCTGTCTCCATCTCTCCTTCCTCTCTCTCTCTCTCTCTCTCTCTCTCTCTCTCTCTCGCATTTTAAATTCATATTAAATTCTGTAGAGTTCAATTTAGTACACGATAAAATATACCGGAAAAGAAAATTGAAATCCGGCATATTTTGCCGGATTAGAATACTTGATCTTATATTATCTTAAAATCGTGGGAAATTATTGTTTTCTGCATATAAGTGATAGAATTTATTAATCTTCTTCAGGAAATATAATTAGCCTAATTCTAAATCGGTCCGCACCGGTATTTTATATACAAAGCTTGACTAAGCAGGCAAAGGAGAAAATGCGTTTTAGGAAAGGGGCTGTACGTAAATTACGTAACGGATAATCGACCCTCTCCAGCCCCCATGTAACGAACCGTAACAAAATGTTTCTACCCCCCTATTGCTGTACGTAATTTATGGTTTCCAGAAATTTAATTTAAGATAATGCGTGCTGTGCAGGGAGAAAACTTCATTTTCAAAATTCTATGATTTTTCTTCGACCAATTTTTTTTTCTTTAACCATTAACATTCATATCCCATTAACATACATATGCAAATCAAAAATTTTGAAAATTATTTCTTTTAAACAAAAAAAGTGACTTTTCTACGATAAGAGATGACTTCTTAAGAAAATACTTAAATTTTCTACAAAATAATTAAATTCTCTACAAAACAATTGAATTTTCAAAGAAATAGTTCAATTTTCCACCTTAAAAGAAAATTCGTAACAAAAAAGTTTAAAAGTTGATAGTTCAACCTAGAAGGATGAAATGTAATTGAAAAAAAATTATTTTCAAAATCAAAAAGACGAATTTTCAACAAATAAAAAGATTTCTCAGTTATGAAAGAAAAAAATGTTCACCTGAATTGTTGATCCTGAAAGCCAAAAGACGAATTTTCTGTAGAAACATTGAATTTTCAACCAGTAAAATAGGAATTTTCAGCAAAAAAATTAATTTTCAACAAAATAGTTAAATTTTTAACCAAAGAGGTAAAGTTTCATTAAAAACAAATTCAACAGAATAGTTCAACTTTTACCCACGCAGTTAAATTTTCAATTATAAAAAATCAGTTCTCAACTAAATAGTCAAACTTTAACCAAAGAGATTAATTTTCAAATAAAAATATGAATCTTCAACGAAAAAACTAGATCATAGCGCGCATGGTATCATAATTTTTTTAGGTGCTAATTTTTTAATGCTATACCTATTCCAGGAGCTTTTGTGTAAATTTTTATGATTTGATATAAATTTTTCAATTTATATAAAATAACTTTGTTTTGTACATTCAAACATTTTGCTATATGTAAAACTTCGCACGAAAGGCCGTAGCAGGATAAGCATGGTCTGGGTGCCCCCGCATGGATTTGCTTCATATTTAGGGGATAAGTTTCTTTCATTATGAAACTAATTTACCTCAAGTGCCAAGTTCAAAAAAAATTTTTTACAACAATTATAAATAAATTTTGAAAAATTAAAAAAATCAATTTTCTCAAAATTGGCTCAACCGATTTTGATGGTTCAAATATATATTATAGAAGGTACTAAGACCATTAAAAAAAAAATTGACACCTAATTCCTTTCAGGAGAAGGGTGTGAAAAAAATTATTGTAATTGTGTAACCATTTTTTTTAAATGAAGTACTTCTTGCACACCTACCATTTTTTGCCTATATTATGCTCACGTTCAAGGCTCCAAAATATATTTTTGCGGAAATGATCACAGCATTACTTTATAGTTTAAAAAAATAAAAACTACTTATTGGCCCCTCACATGTATGCAATTCCATGAGAATGAGGGGCCAACTTAAGTTTCAGCTTATGACGCAATAAGTTATACTCAATGGTATAATAAAAACCAGATGCAACAGCATTATTCAATGTCAATTCACAGTGTGAATTGATTATAAGTAGATAGAAAAATACTTCTCTTCGTTTACTGCTGACATTCGCCAAACTAATTTCATGTCTGCCCAGGATGCACCACGTGGAGGTTGTCAGTCAGATTAGCATCCCTCACTTTATTTACACTATATACAACTATATACATCCTGTATATAGCTGCTATAATATATTATTTGTCAAACGCGAGGTATTTATCCAAAATCGTAAGACCAGCTGAAATCCTCAGTGATTTATTCACAAAACAGAATATTCATTCTGTCATCGAAGAAGACAGTGACGACGACTAATCCGCAGCTTTAAAATATGAAGTTCATATATGTAAATTGTTGAGTAGTGTGTGTGTATAGTGTATCTATGTTTTTTAAGTTTTTAATACAGGATTTATATAGTTGTATATAGTGTAAATAAAGTGAGGGATGCTAATCTGACTGACAACCTCCACGTGGTACATCCTGGGCAGACATGAAATTAGTTTGGCGAATGTCAGCAGTAAACGAAGAGAAGTATTTTTCTATCTAATTATAATCAATTCACACTGTGAACTGACATTGAATAATGCTGTTGCATCTGGTTTTTATCATACCATTGAGTATAACTTATTGCGTCATAAGCTGAAACTTAAGTTGGCCCCTCATTCTCATGGAATTGGATACATGTGAGGGGCCAATAAGTAGTTTTTATTTTTTTAAACTATGAAGTAATGCTGTGATCATGTCCGCAAAAATATATTTTGGAGCCTTGAATGTGAGCATAATATAGGCAAAAAATGGTAGGTGTGCAAGAAGTACTTCATTTAAAAAAAATGGTTACAAAATTACAATAATTTTTTTCACACCCTTCTCCTGAAAGGAATTAGGTGTCAATTTTTTTTTTAATTGTCTTAGTACCTTCTATAATATATATTTGAACCATCAAAATTGGTTGAGCCAATTTTGAGAAAATTGATTTATTTAATTTTTCAAAATTTATTTATAATTGTTGTAAACAATTTTTTTTTGAACTTGGCACTTGGGGTAAATTAGTTTCATAATGAAAGAAACTTATCCCCTCAATATGAAGCAAATCCATGTGGGGGCACCCAGACCATGCTTATCCTGCTACGGCCTTTTTCGTGCAATGCCCCATATTTATATTTTACGAATGTGACAATAGTCCAATATATATATTTAATGTAATTAACGTACATAACGTAAATAACGTTAACTGTGTATTGATACAGGCATATCAAATCATGTATAAAAAATGTTAGTAACATTTTATGTGCCTTTTTTGTAAATTTTAATACGTTTGGTAGGACTAAGTAAAATAAAGTCATAATATTTAATATAGTCATGGTATTAACTTCTGAATTATTATATCATCGGTATGTATACATCATAATATTCACATTTCTTAATTTTGGAATAATTCTGTGTACACAAAAATTTTTCAATTTCTTATTTTCACGTCCTGAAATATACACTTTCACAGCATTCCATGAACGAACCCGTGATAAGGCTACATAAAGTTGTCCATGATTGAAAACGTCTTTACGTAAATCTAACCCAATTCTTTCGAAGGTTTGTCCTTGTGACTTATTTATTGTCATAGCAAATGCAAGTCTCACCGGAAATTGTCGTCTTTTGAATGAAAAGGGATAAATATGGTCACATGTTAAAGAAATGCGGTTCATAAATACAATACTTCCAGATTGATCACCTGTTAATATTTCACATTTAAGTGAGTAGTCACTCATGTAACGCACCAAAAGACGAGTTCCGTTGCATAAACCCTCACTTATATTCAAATTTCTTATGAGCATCAGCACACAATTTTTTCGTATACGTAATTCGTAAGGTGGTAAAGATGGAGGCGACAAACTGTTCAGATACTCTGGTAAAAGAGCTTCTCCCATATCACCATTATCATCGTCGAGATCTACACTGTCAATGCTTTGTATAAATCTTTTCTGAAGAAATATCTAAGAGCTGCACAATACGATTATTTATTTCTGTGACATCAACATTTCGCGCAGATAAAATTGCACGTTCTGCAATTTTCGAGAAATTTTTCTGTTCAATCAAATTTCCATAAGTTTGTACAACAATATCATCATCGTCTGGAGCCATACAACATTCTGGTAACTGAACTAATTCGTCACGATCATTCAGAGTTCCGTTTCCTATATCCAGAACAAATTTTGCAAATTCCTGTTCCTCTTCCTTAGCCCTCATTTTTTTTTCAGCGCGTGTTGCTTGAAATTTTTCCATAATGGACAACATTTCATTGATAAGTTCACTATTTCACTTCGAGTTCCACCTTGCTTAATGGGAAGTAACTGGCGAAAATCACCACCCATTATTATAATTTTTCCTCCAAATGGCAGATAATTTTCCATCATGGATTGCAAAGTTCTATTGATTACTTCCAGTGCAAACGTGGTGCCATTGGTGCTTCATCCCAAATGAAAATATCAACATTTTTTAAATACTGTCCTTCTTTGGTTTGCGCAGTAATGTTCGAGGATGAATCGCCAAAAAGAGGAACAGGCAGACCAAATGTTTTATGAACAGTTTTAATGTAGCTGCAATGCCGGTAAAGGCCATTGTACTGACTGTTTTACCTGTTCAAAACATAAGTTTTTCCTGATCCACCAGGTCCATCAATGTAGAAGCAGTTATCAACAGACAAAGTATTCGTCGCAGCTGACAAAATGGTGTCTACAAATTGTTTTTGTTCGTCATTTAGTTTATCATATTGTTGATTTACTTTAAGCAACAACTGCTGTAAGTCATTTGGATCGGTAATTTCTACTGCAATCTCCATTTGTTTCATTTCATTGTCAGAAAATGTATGACCGTATTCACGAAGAATTTTTTGAATGTCTTCGTAGGCTATTTTGTAACTGTAAGTTAAATCAAAACGCCTTGCATAATCCTCAGATAGAGCGTTTTTGAACTCATCCCACAATTCATTTGGATGGACTGGTTGACAATGAATCAATATCCTTGCAAATAGATTGCGCAATGGCCGTGGCATCATCCAAGATATTGCTTCAGTTATAGCTTTTTTCCATTCATCGTCGTTTTCAATAAGCCCCATAGCAAGACAGGTTTCAGTGAATGTAGGTTAAATAACTCCGCTGTAAGGTCTTAAGTCTTCAAAACTTGTGGCGCCTTTTACAGTTAGCAACAATATTCGCAAATGAAACAATTCAGTTTGTGCCGGACTGACAGAATACATTCTACCGATACAATTCAAGTGTAACTTCCTCTTAACCCATTGACAAAATGTATTGTTTTCAACTTTTACTTTTTTGAATACATAATGCAATGGAATCTCTCCATACAAATAATTTTTCGCTTCTGGGTCTCTAGCATTCAATTGGAAATAATTGAGAAGCATTGTCATTTGTTCCAAAGCAGAAGCGATTCCTTCTTTGTCATCAATGTCTTTTAATTATTATACTCTGTTCATTTGGCAAATGTACAGGCAAACGTACTATTGTATGACTTTTTGCTTGAAGGTGTTTTCCCAAAATTCTCCAACATGCTTCAATTGGGCTGACATATGGTGCATCTATGAAATCTTTTATTTCATCGTGATGTATCACGTTTTCAGCAGCTTCTTCGGAAGAAATGTTCTCATTGTTGTCGGTTACAGTCAGTGAGGCTGCATCGTGACCTTTATAAATATATTTGTAGATATATTTTACTGCTTGGACACTGGAGACAACTTCTACGTTGGTGTGACAATTGAACATAAGCGATAGCTTTGGTGAATAAGGAACTACGTATGAATTGTCGACGTCGTAGTTACCAGGCTTTTTATAAGTTTTTCCAGTGTCTTGACGACGGTAGAGTTGGTAGCCGTTTTCTCCAACTGTTGTTTCTGATTGATATGGTTTTGGAAAATGCTTTGAACATCGATCATTGACCATACACCAATCACCACATGGGCCATGTATCATGTTTTTCATTACTATTTCATGAAGTCTTAGATGCACGTCTGGGTCAGGAATTTCAGCGGAAATGTACTTATCTACTTTTTCAGCCGTGTCAAGCTTACAATTCTGTTTAAGTGTCACAAGTAAATGCATATGAGGTAAGCCACGTTTTTGAAATTCAATGACGTAAACATGAGCAGCAGTTTCACCAAAGTAATTTTGTCTATTGATAATATCTAGAAGTTTATCTTTTTTCATGTTGAAAACCCTGGCGCATAAGTCTGGTCTGTCAGAAGTTTGTTGACCGGGCAACAAATTTTCTTGTATTTCTTTCCAGTTAGGATTACACGTCATAGTTATGAATAGATCTGGCTTTCCAAACTTTCGAACCACAGCCATAGAATCTTGATAATGCTGCAACATGTTACGTGGTGAACCAGTGAAAGATGAAGGAAGTATTGATATTCTTCCAATTTGACAGTTTTGTTTGTTTGCGCAATTTTCAAGGTAATCATGAAGACCTTTGTATGTATCTATGCGAAGTTTTTTTCATTTGCTCTTATATATTGAGTGCGATCCTTTTCAACTTTAACATAACCATCGACAATCCACTGTTGAAAAAGTCTACGTCCCATTAGAAAGTATTGAATTCATCTCGTAGACTCATTCTGTATTTGATATATGGGGCAAAATTCGTCAAGTGTACCCGCCTAAAAACTTGTTCTCTCCGATTTTCATGGAAGTCCGCGAAATTGTTGTCCTAGTGAACCTCTTTTAATTCCCTTAAGAGAACGTCTCTAGTACGACGAGTTGTCAGCATACAGGGGCTCGAATTTCCAACCTTTTACCGCGCACGCTGATACTCAATTAACTATAACTTCTACAAAAGTTATCCAAATTAACTTTTTTATGGGAGGTTTGGAAACGTTTTTTCATCAGCTTCAAGGTGAATGCAATGATTTTAGATAAAAAAAATTATTTGAGCTTCATTTTGCAATTTTAAACATATTTTTGAGTTTTCCTCCAAGTGCGGCCGTTAATTTTTTTTTTCAAAATCATGTTTAAAAGAAAGCTTAACTTTCTACCTTTAAAATGAGCCATTGTCGAAAGTGGGGCGAAAGAAATTGGTGGAGATATGTAAAACTTCTTGCGCGCGGTTTCTGCGTCGCAGTGCAGCTAGGCGCGACGATCACGACGTACCGTCTTTTGCGGACTTATTTAACTGTACTTCTTATCATTTCTTCGAAAGAATGTCATTTTTGGCTTAAACGAAATTTAAAATGAAATGAAATTTATAATTCGGGGTGATTTTTCAGTGTTAGTCCCCTCGCCTCTTAAATCGAAAATTTAGTCAAATAATTTGCTTATTACACTGTATGTGCACTTCTCGTTCTTCTTTGCCTCACAGTTTTTTTCGGGAAAACATCACATACTATTGATCATGAATATTTTCTCAACTTGAGAGTTAATTCAGCAGAAAATTTCAAGGACATTTAAAAAGACTTGCAACGCGTGCTAGTCTACAGGCGTCATCTAAAGATCCGATTTTGACTGCTGAAGCCTTGTTTCAATGGGCTAAGAAAAATTCAGTTGAAACTTTACTTTTCTTTAGTCCCAAAGAAAATCACGCCATCACTACTCAAGAACTTAAGAGGAGATTCACATTAGCAAATACAGTGCCTGGAACACAAAAATATCACTCTTTCGTTTCCTCTGCTGAATTAATTCTCATATTGAAGAAATATTCATCATCAATAGTATCGTATATCGGGGCAGCCTATTCACTTGCGACAGAAAAATAGATGGGGAGTTAGATAGGCGTATAAATAAGGGTAAGCAGGTTATCAGTAGAGCAGGGTCCATCCCCACAAATAAAAACATCAAAAAAAGCTAAAATGGCCATACATAATTCTATATTCGTACCGACTGTACTATACGGTAGCGAGACATGGCTAAATGGTATAATAATAATAATAGTACGTGACGTTTTTTCGAAAAAAACTGTGAGGCAAAGAAGAACGAGAAGTGCACATACAGTGTAATAAGCAAATTATTTGACTAAATTTTCGATGTAAGAGGCGAGGGGACTAACACTGAAAAATCACCCCGAATTATAAATTTCATTTCACTTTAAATTTCGTTTAAGCCAAAAATGGCATTCTTTCGAAGAAATGATAAGAAGTACAATTAAATAAGTCCGCAAAAGACGGTACGTCGTGATCGTCGCGCCTAGCTGCACTGCGACGCAGAAACCGCGCGCAAGAAGTTTTACATATCTCCACCAATTTCTTTCGCCCCACTATCGACAATGGCTCATTTTAAAGGTAGAAAGTTAAGGTTTCTTTTAAACATGATTTTGAAAAAAAAATTAACGGCCGCACTTGGAGAAAAACTCAAAAATATGTTTAAAATTGCAAAATGAAGCTCAAATAATTTTTTTCATCTAAAATCATTGCATTCACCTTAAAGCTTATAAAAAAAAAGTTTCCAAACCCCCCCATAAAAAATTTAATTTGGATAACTTTTGTAGAAGATATAGTTAATTGAGTATCAGCGTGCGCGGTAAAAGGCTGGAAAATCGAGCCCCTGTATTTTGACAACCCGTCGTACTAGAGACGTTCTCTTAAGGGAATTAAAAGAGGTTCACTAGGACAATAATTTCGCGGACTTTCAAGAAAATCGGAGACAACAAGTTTTTAGGCGGGTACACTTGACGAATTTTGCCCCATATGCAGATCGTGTAACTTTTTTTGCGACTCCCACACATGGTATATTAGAATGCCAACCTTGTGTACCATGCGGATAGAAGATAGGATAAATCTAAAGTTCAACATTTGGATCCATTGTGCTAACGTATTTCAAAGACTTAGTTGTTTTTTCGCGTATTGTTACGTAAGACTCTGGTATTTCACCATCTGCAGTGGTTGAAAAAACTGCTGCAACTTCATTTACTCTTTGAAAATTATATCTTCCTTTGTCTGATCCAGATTTCAATGAAAAAAGAAGACTTAATTAATTGGGAGATTCACAGTGTGCGTCGTGCTGTATACTCAGTTCATTAGACATCATTTCGTACGACTGAGCGAAGATATTGTAGTCTCTCATCATCTGATCAAGCGAAAACAATAAATCGTCATTTAAAACTTTGTTTCGCTCAATTCTATAGGTAAGTGCTTCATTTGGATCGATTATGAGAAGTTGTCCATAATTTGGCATATCACTTTGGTCAGGATAAAGAGATGTGTTGATTTGATAATAAATTTGACCTTGAATTTCGAAACAAAAAGGTCCTGGTCTGCGTTTTTTGAAATTCACAAAATTAGCATTAAAAGATGCGAAAGCAAATGAACTGTTGTACTGACGTATGTTGTCTAAGAAATGTTCTGACTGTTCATGCAAACCTTGCAAACAATTTTTGAGAATCGTTGGTGGCTCGGGAATACAATCTAGATGTACTTTTCCGTGTTGGCAACAATCATGGAAAGATTCGTCTTTATTAGTCACTTTTTCTGATATGAAGTGTTTTGCGTCACAATGCATGCATAATATGTGACGTGCGCCGAAGAAAGGGGGCTTACTCTGGAAAAATGGAAATCGAGGTTTTTACACCTTTCGATAGTTTTTGAGTTGCTCTTTTTAATGAAACCATCGAAAAAAAATTCCGAGCGTTATTATTGCTAATAATTGAGTTGATAGGTACCCGAGAAATCGTGCTTTTGCTCGAGAGCTCAAGATCCCGTGAAACACCTCCCACCACTCACCACTACATCTCCGCGTCTCATCTTTACCCCATTCGTGAGCAGCGCCGCTATATGCGTGAGAATGTAGTGGCAAGCGGAGAGGGAAGATTTCGTGGTCTTCTCTCTCTTCTAAAAGTCGCGTCTATCGGGTCGACTTCGACCGCTTGTCCTGAAAAATCTCGCTTTCCAGAGTAAGCCCCCTTTCTTCGGCGCACGTCACATATGTTCATAGGCCCGATGTAATCTTCTTCAATATCATTAACATCCAGATCATGGATTTTCAAATTTGTACATCCTTTTTTTTGTGCACTTCGTCTCGAATAAGTATGACGCAGATTTTACGTTCTCTGATACTCTGTATTACTGTTGCGCTTTTGTAACTCAAGAAGTTGTAATTCATCGTCATCCATGTTCTTGCGTAATTCCAATTTTCGCTGTTTGTAGTTCCTTTTATGCTCAGACTGATTTTGACGTTTTTGCGACAAAGTTTCGTTCAATTCATCTTCATCCATGTCTTCACATACATTTTTTTGGCGAAACCTGAATCTTCTTTGACTTTCTCTATTTTGTTGACGTCTTTGCAAAGAAATTGTTCGTGCGACGGAAAAAACGTGCGTTTTCACGTTATTATCCGTTATGACAGACACACTTCCTTGTTCTTTTGTATTTGGCTCATCGTGTGGCACATTTGGATTGTTTTTATTAAAATCATCTTGAGAAATTGCATTATTACAACTTCTAGAAGTGGAAGTATCACAATCTCGAGGAGTTATGCCATCCATTTGAACATCAGAATTAGAGTTTCCAGCACCGCGTGACTGAGGATCATTTTTCACTTTCTTTTACATGATTAATATTTCTTTTCGCTTTTTGTCTCGCTCTAGCCTCACCCTGAAAGTTTCTTTTTCTTTTTTCGTTTTGAAAAGCTTCTTCTTCTTCTGGACTACGAAATTTCTTTCTAGGAGCCATTAAAAATATATTGATTGAATGTCTAAGATTGTATTTTGTATAGGATTTTGTCAGGGGTTTCAATGTTCAATTAATATTAAATTTTTCCTGTCAAGGTTCGTATTAAGTATGTAATTTTACTTGCAAGGTTCAATTTCAGAGTATAAGTTCTTTATCAAGGTTGAGATTCATACACAGTATGTCAATTTCAAGGTAAATTATTACCTTCACGCCTACGGTTAAGTAGGTTTCAAGGGGAGAACAGAAACAATAGTAAAAACCTTTTATTACCCGTATCTTTTCACAGTACAAAAATTATACAGTTCGTGGAAAATAAAACATAAAAACGATAACTAAAAAGCGGACATCAGGAGAACTTCTTTGAACCGCTTCCTCGAACCTGAAACAAAAATTGAAATTATACAACATCTGTAGGCAATATACACATCGTCAATATAAAAAAAAACATAAAGATGCTATAATGTCCAAAATTAAGTAGACATTGTTAACATTTCAGTTTGCAGAAAAAAATTGTAACAATTGGATATTACAATAAAGCTATTATTTGGAAATAGTGTTTATTTGAAATCACACTGCTGTTGTATACAAAATTTGAAAAACAATTCAGGAAATCAGATATCAGTAGGATAAAAGTGTTATTAACACATAATATTTGTTATTAAATGGTTACTTTAACATAACTATCATATGTCGATTGCAGCGAATTCTAAAAGAAAAATCTGAAGCAAAGCCGAGAATTTTTACATATGAGGTGTATGAAAGTTTAAAACATTTGAATCTCCTATTTTATTTCAATTTTATCAATAAAGTCCATTTTTATATAAGATATTTGGTTTTAAATTAATAATAGTATATTTCGTACCTAGAACAGAATTTTTTTTCACGAGTATGAAGGTTGTATGTCGAGGCAAAGCCGAGTCATACAATCACACAAGTGAGAAAAAAATTTCTGTCTATGGTACGAGCAAAGTCTTATTCGAAAACAGGCGAAAAAAGTGAACTCTTTCGTCTGTTTTCTTTTTAAAAAAATTTTATGTTACAAAACTGATTGAGAGAAATCATTATTTGCACTGAGATAAATGAATTGTAAAAAGTAAGATTTTTCCTGTAGAAACGGATCTTTATGTAACACAATGAAAAAACTAACATTTTCATTGTAGTAAGTAGCATCTGACAAGGAAGGTACTCCAGGTGTCCCTCGCCGATTTGATTCTCCCTGATATATGTTGTAGTACTCGAAAAACTAAGTGACACATATTTTTTTTATCTGCGGAAAAACACTTTAAGGGGGTGAAACAACCCCTCAAAGATAGGGGTCGCAAGTGTCGATTGTATAGTTTTGTGTAGAAAAACAAAATTGATTTCGACCAAACCTACTGGGAAAGTTTCCTCATGATGAAAGATGACTAACGTAATTTTCTGAAAAAAAAATTAAGGGGGTGAACCACCCCTAACCACCCCTACATAGTTTTAAAGTTGTGCTGAAAATTGCTAAATTCACACGAAAAAATTTGAAAAAAATACATTTTGCACTTGAGACCAAAATAAAGTTGACGTGTTTCGCAAAAAAAATGGTAAAAAAATTAATGGGGGTAGCTACCAAAAACGCTTTTTATTATTTGGCTATGATAATATATACTTTTCATACACAAAAAAAAAATTAAGAAATTATTCTTATAACGAAGGAAGTGAAATAGAGTCCATCCAACAAGAATAAAAAAATTACGCGAGGGTAAACCACCCCTACATATTTTTGAAAATGTGCTGAAAATTGCTAAATTCACAGGAAAAAATTTGAGAAAAATATACTTTGCACTTGAGACAAAAATAAAGTTGACGTGTTTCGCAAAAAAAAATTGGTAAAAACATTAATGGGGGTAGCTACCCCAAAACACTTTTTATTTTATGTCTATGATAATATATACTTTTCATACGCGAAAAGAATTGGGAATTTATTTTTATAACGAAGGAAGTGAAATAGAGTCCATCCAACATGAATAAAAAAATTACGCGGGGCTGAACCACCCCTACATATTTTTAAAGTTGTGCTGAAAATTGCTAAATTCACAGGCAAAAATTTGGAAAAAATATATTTTGCACTTGAGACGAAAATAAAGTTGTCGTATTTCACAAAAAAAATTTCAAAAAATAAATGGGGGTAGCTACCCCCAAACACTTCTTATTTTGTGTCTATGATAATATATACTTTCCATACACATTGTAACATATCAGATTGTACGAATATCGCTGTAATTCGATGTTCGTGGTGTAAGAAATCATTATGTTTTAAACACTTTTTTGACGAATATCATTATTGTTCAAATTACTGTGTGCAAGAGGTATTTTTTCCGGATTTTTCTTGCTAGATGCAAGTCTTATTTTGCAATTTTCTACATAATTGGGGGGTGCTTTACCCCCGCGTAATTTTTTATTC
The DNA here is from genome assembly GCA_932178445.1 of Andricus quercusramuli. NCBI lineage: Eukaryota > Metazoa > Arthropoda > Insecta > Hymenoptera > Cynipidae > Andricus > Andricus quercusramuli. Next base: position 42,827 of record CAKNXH010059032.1, read on the forward strand.
ATGTTGGATGGGCTCTATTTTACTTCCTTCGTTATATAACTAATTTCCGAATTTTTTTGTGTATGGAAAGTATATATTATCATATACACAAAATAAAACGTTTTTACCCATTAATTAGAACAAAAATTTTTTGCGAAACAATTGATTTTTATTTTCATGTCAAGTGCAAAATATATTTTTTACAAATTTTTCTCCTACGAATTAAGCAATTTTCAGCACATATTTAAAAACATGTAGGGGTGGTTTACCCCCGCGTAATTTTTGTATTCATGTTGGATGGACTCTTTCACTTCCTTCGTTATAAAAATGATTTCCCAATTTTTTTTTGTGTATGAAAGGTATATATTATCATAGACATAAAATAAAAAGTGTCTAGGGGTAGCTACCCCCATCAATTTTTTTACCAATTTTTTTTGCGAAACACGTCAACTTTATTTTGGTCTCAGGTGCAAAATGTATTTTTTTCAAATTTTTTCGTGTGAATTTAGCAATTTTCAGCACAACTTTAAAACTATGTAGGGGTGGTTCACCCCCTTAATTTTTTTTTTTCAGAAAATTACGTTAGTCATCTTTCATCATGAGGAAACTTTCCCAGTAGGTTTGGTCGAAATCAATTTTGTTTTTCTACACAAAACTATACAATAGACACTTGCGACCCCTATCTTTGAGGGGTTGTTTCACCCCCTTGATGTGTTTTTCCACAGATAAAAAAAATACGTGTCACTTAGTTTTTCGAGTACTACAACATATATCAGGGAGAATCAAATCGGCGAGGGACACCTGGAGTACGTTCCTTGTGAGATATTGAAAATTAAAATTGTAATGCTAGTTTTTAACATCATGGATGTTACACTTTACAAAGAAAATGTTAGTTTTTGGAATGTGTGTTCAACATCATTTTTACATAAATAATGTTACTTTTAACAATTTCATTTTTTCAGTGTGGAAAAAGGTGAATATATTGATACGTTCCTCAGAAATTATTTGATATTATATGATGCTAAATCTTAATTAACGTAATTATTTTTATCTCTTCGAACAATAATTAATAATACAGGTTCAAATAGGCAAGCTGAAACAGCGTGGTCTCAGTACTTTATTGACAAATAATAACAAAAATCTGTTCATACGGATTGTTACGTCCTGAAGGGAACAAACTTACCTGTTAAAAATAATTAATTAAAAGGTTTTCTCGTTTTTGAACGAAATCTAGGATTTCGAAACAGAGATGAGAATAACTTCCGAAGGTTGAGATAACTACACAATAATCTACTAATTAATTGAAATACATTTAAGATATAATATTTGAGTTTATTAAATATAAGAAATTACAAAATGAAAGAGAGATAGCTGAAGTTAATTGTTTAAGAAAAAATAGAAAAGGATTTGTTTTTAATGAATTGATTTTGATTTAACTTGTTGTACTTTGTTTTCATTAAAATTTCAATTTGCACTAGTAACTCTCGGGCAGCGAAACTCCTCGTCCAGATCTCCACCTTTAAATAAAGGAAGATCTTAATGACGAGTTTTAAAAGAGAAATTTAAATATTGTGAGTTATTAACTCATTGATAAAAACTTACCTAATATAAATAATCCAATTTGTGCTCTTTCAAACTTGGTGAGTAACTTTGGGGATTCACTGAATATTGGAAGATTCTTCGATAAACCGGTTTTGTCAATGGTTGGATTTCCTTTCTAGTTGAATGGGAAAATTACTGGTACTGGTGGTGGCGTTTATTACCGTCCTACGGTAACGTTGATCTTCCTTTAAGGCCCATGCATACTCGAACGCAAAACAGAATGCGAGCGGGCGTTCGCGTTTGCGTCAGGATAGAAACTGTGTTAAGCAATGGTTTGGTTCACACTGGACAAGCGTGTCGCCGAAACGCTGAGAAAAAGTCTAACCTGACGCGTTTCACAGTTTTGACCGTACCGCCTTCGCACTGGGGCGAGGTTTGGTTTATACTCGAACGCAAATGCAAACGCGTAGATGCGTTCCACTGTGCTAAACATAGTGGGACCAAAGGGATGTTTTTCGTTCAAGAAAGTCTACAGACTTCAATTTTGCCCCGATTTGCGATTTGTTCGTTGTTAATTGAAGAGCACTAATTTTCAAAGATCACCTTGGTCATAGATGTTTCGAATTTTCATTTGTTTATTTATTATATGTTTTCTCAAAGTATGAGAAAATCAACATTGTCACATGATTATTATTTACTCTTCATCAACGGTTCGCATATAATGTGAATCGCCTTGAATCAACGCAAGAGTACTTCTAGAACATAAATAATTTGATTATTATATGTTTCAATTATTCTAAACAAATTAAATTGACAAATAGCCAGATATCGTAATTGTGGTTGGAAAACATTTGTTCTTAGCTGAAAATGCTTTAAATTATTGTGAGAGTGATTTTTAGTCAGAATATCGATGAATTATTAACAATTACGATTGTTATAAATAATTTTTTGCACAAATTTGAAATTTGTAGTTTTTTCAATTGCGGTGTTCCTTGTAGCTTCTGAATTCTTGCAGATATTCCTAAAAATAATAAATGTTCAATAATATTAGTGAAAATCCAACAATTGTTGCTCCTTTAAACAAATGAAATGAATAAATATAAAACTTTGGCACTTTGGCCTTGAAAATAATTTTTTGACTGCAAATACCTCTAACAAAAATGTAAAGCAGTTATAGTGCAAAAAAATTATTTTCCAGGCCACAGTGCCGAAGCTTTATGTTTACTTATCTCATTTCTTTACAAGATTAACAATTGTTTCATTTTAAGAAATATAATTGAACCTGTGTTAGTTTCAAGAATATCTGCATCAATTTAGATGATGAAGGAAAATCAGAAATGGAAAAACCAATGATTACAACATTTTCAACAACAATAGTTTATAAATATTTTAATTCTTATTTTTTTCTAGAAATTGTTACTGACGATCACTCACAATAATTTAAAATATTTCCAGATAAGAAAAATTTTTGTAAACAAAAATTACAATATTTTTTAAATATATGAAAATTTCGTGATATTTGGAATGAAATAATAACAATAAATAATAACATTTGGTTATTGTTAATTTTACATATAAATAGTGACTGCAAATGTCTCTAACAAAAATTTAAAGCAGTTTTGGTGCAGAAAATTATTTTCCAGGCCAAAGTGCCAAAGTTTTATATTTGTTTAAAACATCAACATTTGTTATATTTTCACAAATATAATTGAACATATATTATTTGTAAGAATATCTGCATCAATGCAAATGATAAAAGGCAAAACACAGTTGAAAAAAACTATAAATTCCAAATTTATTCCAAACATTGTTTGTAACTATTCTAATTGTTAATAATTTATGGATATTCTGACTAACAATCACTCTCACAATAATTTAATGCATCTTTAGCTAAAAACAAATGTTTTTCAACCGCAAGTATGATATTTGGCTACTTGTTCATTTTATTTGTTTACAATAATTAAAACATACAATAATCAAATTATTTGTATTCTGGAAGTACTCTTGCGTGGTAAGAGGGTGTTATTTGTTGTTAAGGTTATGGTCCATTCCGTTGTAAAAACGGTTATTATTGTATCACAATGAACTTAGCAGATAATTGTTCATAATGATTGTTCACATTCTAGTAATGTAATCCCTGTCGGATATTGCAGCGGCTTACGGTACAAGCCGTAAAAATATGTATAAATTAAAGGTAACTGAAAGTCTTTGAGTAGCAAAGCACATGTACAGTCAAAGACCGAAAAACGAAGCTGTACCTAGTTAATATAAAAGTATATGTTACGCAGGTAGGCAAAGACGGGTTGACAGACCGTCAGTAGACAATACAAAATGTGGTAGCCACATGTTTTGAAACGGCGGAGAAATCGCTAAAATGATTTTCCAACGAAGAATCTTCAATTGAAGATAGGTATAATAAAATTTGGTTTCATTTTTTCTGATATCTATATGAATATAATTTTTTTTAAATAAACAAAATAAAAATCAGGAACCTTGAGTTTGCTAGGAATTTTGTATTGAGTAATTAAAAAAAAAAAAGTGAATCGGTTGAGAATTGCGACCTGCAGCTTCATCCTCCCGCGAACATCCATTCCTGATGAAGCCCTGTGCGGTTGCCACACTGCAGTGGACCGCGACGAGTTTTGCTGTTCGCCTCTACTCAGTATAACTCAAAAATGCGTACCAAAGTGCGTGGCGTAGGCGTAGGCGTTCGCGTTCGCGTTCGAGTATGCATGGGCCTTTAGAGTTTAGGTGGCTCTCCGTTGCGATGTTTGACAATGAGTACCTCGTCAAAGGAGTATATTGGGGAGAAGGTAGGCTCAGGTCCCCAGCAGGTAGTTAGGGTAATAATACTTGACAATAGGATTGTCAAAGAATCTTGGGGTTTAGTTTCACTGGCTTTAAAGGGATTTTGAAATTTACAATCGACTTCAGTTCGATTGAAATTTCCGAAGCACTACACTGACTTTAGTTTTATTTTTCACGAGTTTTAATTTCGACTACTTGGAAAGAGGTTTCCAAATACCCGGAGTCTGTCTGTATTTATTTCGAGAATGTGCTCTGGGGCAGAACTTCCGTCCGATTTCGAATTTGAGATGAATGTAGAGTTTTAAGCAGAGCTTCCGCCCGATTTGAAATTTGTAGATAGACTGACTAATGTTCTGATTCTGATCCTGGGTTTATATACACCAGATTCCATTGTGGTAACAACCAAAAACTTTACGGCGAGGGGACGTAACAATTGAAATCAATTGATATCCAGATGTCCATATCTGAAGGCGTAGTACACGGGGGTGACATTTCTAGAGTCCTAGGAATTGGTCATTGTGCCACCCTCTTTAATGTTTCTTGGCTGACTTTTATGAGTTGCGTTCAGAGATTTGTAGACAAGAAGTTATTCTATAAAGTCACTATATCCAGGTGTCTATAGTTGAAGGCGTAGTACACGGGGTGTCGTTTCTTGAGTCCAAGAAGCTGGTCATTGTGCCACCCTCTTTAATGTTTTCGTGGCTGACTTTTATGAGGAGAGTTCGGAAATTTGTAGGTGAAAAGTCATTGTATTTTAACGGTGTATAGAAAGTGAAGATTTCTAAACTGCGTGGTATTACTGCGGAGTTCAGACTATTGATTTTATCATGATGGATAAAAATGTATATGACCGAGTTTGTTCATTTTTATAAGTACATAATCCTTTTGTATCATAATTAATAATATAAATTATAAGTATAAATGTAGCGATTATTGAATATATAAGTATAAATAATATAGTTATATTACGTCACAGGACGTGACACAGATACAGACATATCAACCAATAAAATTCAATATTATTTTTATATCACTTGAGTCTTCTAATCAAATGTTCGGGAAATTTTGTTCGAAAATTTTTGTCGTGTTTTGCAATGTTGACATTATACTATTAAGAATTGAAAAAAAACAGTTCCAAAATACATTTCTTGAATTAAGCATTTCGAAGTGTATGACCATGCAAATGTAGAAAATATTATATTACTTCACGTTAATTTTTTTCATTTTTCATTAATTTGCACCAACATTTTATCAAGTTATTAAATCGACTCATACGAATGATTTCACCAAAACGTTGACACTAAAAGATTTATACATATATATATATTTCCATGCTTATGTATCAATTTTATAATCAAAAATGTAGCTTTGGAGTTAAATTTCAATAAGAAAAGTTGCCAAAATCTTAATAACAGTATTGAATATTTTTAGTAAAATCGAAAAATGTTATCTTTTGAAGAACATGTTCCCAGAATACATATGAAGATTTTTTTTTTTAATTTGTTCTGTGTCCGAGTAAAAATATATCGTAAACATTTCATTATATATTCTAAAAATCTTATGAAAATGACGAATTGAAATTTTTTCAACATCGATGCAGGAATCTTTACCTTTAATTATTATACCATGAAATAAATATCTGACAAACTCCCGGCAGCTCCGTAACTATTTACGATGACAACAAAAACCGTGGCATTGGATGAAAGAGCCTGTAAATATAGATTACAAAAATATTTAATATCATTTGAACCATGGAAGACATATATGCGAATTGTATGCTATTAATAATTTGTGGTGTTTTAGTCAATTTTTCAAAATATGACAGGCACGATGTAAGGATCAAAATATTAGAATTTTGAGGTTAAACATTAATTTATCGACAGAATCAGCTTTTCAATTCAGAGCTCTGCTTGCCATACAACCAATCACAGCACAGCAGCAACGGAAATAAATACGAAAAGGACTTTGAAATTTGAGAATGAAAAGAAATACTCGGAAAGCTTTATATTATAATTGAACCTCTAATAATTTCTTTCATTATGATGTTTTGTTCGCCAAAAATTTTTGTCTTCGGAAAAATGAAAGTTAATATTAGGAAATTAAAAAAAAATAAAAGTAATGTCTATATTCCTTTAAATGTAATATAAGAATCCCTAAAATTTAATCTAAGAATTAAAATTAGCTTTTAAAAATAAAAGAATATTTACTTTGAAGTAATTTGGAATATATTAATTTATGTAATTGTTAAAGATTATACATAATAAGAAATTTATATAAAAATATGTGTAAAATAATTGAAAATTGCATAAAATGGAGAAATATATTTAAAAAAATTAATTCTAGACGATAAAGGATCTAGTGAAAATATAGTATAGTTTGATTAAAATTGTATTGATTTAATTTTAATAAAATTAAATTAGTCCATCGTAATAGGAGAAAATATTTTTTATAAAAAAACTTCATAGCCATTATTCTTCATTTTATAGTAACTTAATTAATATTTTAAGGAAGGTAATGGTTAATGAGACTTTTATGTAATGGAAAATATTTTAACGGGTCATATATAATTTAATAATAAAATATGTGTTTATGAATGCATGTCATCAATTTAAACTGATTGAATATTTTATTACATACTTCACATTTTTTCAAGGGTATAATATGTATTTTATTTTTCAATTCAAAATATGTATGTATATTTATGTTTCAAATTCTTAAGAAATGAACATTTTATTTATTGAAATGTAGGCTTTCCAAATACATGTTATCAATTGTTACGAATTAAATTTTACATTACATATCTTGTAAATAAATACATAAAATTGAATCGAGATGAATACGTACATCAGTATTACAAATAAGTATATCAGAAATTTATTTCGAGCATACAAATCGTGAGTTTAAACAAATCTATTTTCTTATTACATTTGCATCTGTTTATGAGTATAATAATTTGTTTTATGCTTACAATCTTATGAATTGAAAATAAAAAAAATTTGCATGTTACAATTACATATTTCCACGAGTAAAATATGTTTTTATATTATGCTTACAATCTATGCTTGCAATCTTATGAAATAAACATTTTCTACATAACTAAACTTATATTTTAGCAAGTACATGTTATTAATTATTACAAAAGTAAAAGTGGTCATGTATCACATGTCCTATCATATGGACAATTTTGTACATTGTCATATCACAAAGGATACATCACATGTCATGTTTGGTGCATGATCTACGTGTTGGCAAAAGTACGTATTCCCTGATAGCACGGAATGTTCGACGAATATTATATACATATTACCAAGAATATTCCTTATGTCTGACCCTTGTCTCATTAAGTATGAAGGGTAGTTTTTTAAATATTAGCGCCACGAAGTGTTTGAGAAGAAAGAATGTCGAGGGCGCTGTGAGAGTGCGAAAGGGACGATGAAGCAGATCAGACGCGAGATTTTGTATCTTTGTATTCTCTTTCGTTTTATATATTTAATAAATATTTCAACAAAACATTAACTTTTCCTACAAGTATATGACAAAAAAATATTGTAAGAATATTTTTATAGAATGTTTTAATATATTTTTCAAAAATAATTCTTACCATATTATATAATACACTTAATGAGATCATGGATAGACATAATGAATATTTTTGGTATATTTTCGGGAATATTTATAGGATATTCATCGAATATTGCGTGCTATTGAGGTTCATCAAACGATTCACATTATAGTATGACGCATGAAAGATATATATTTTTTGGCATGTAGTATCGAAGATAGTTGAAAGATGTTCTTTATCTATTAATATATAATATAAACTAAAACAAAAGATCTTGAAAAAAAAATCTGAAACAATAAAATAAAAATAGTCTAATGTCTTATTAGTTAAATCTAACACATGAGGTTAAGGCGTCTCCACACGTAATTTTTTAAAGAATAAAGTTATCTCGAAGTTACTTTTCCAAAGTCTTCATTAAATTCGTCATCCCTCTTCCTTTTGGGCGTCTTCACTAAGTTTGCGAAAGTAGAATTTTTTAAAGAATAAAGTTATCTCGAAGTTACTTTTCCAAAGTCTTGATCAAATTCGTCATCCCTTTTCCTTTTGGACGTCAACACTAAGTTTGCGAAAGTACAATTTTTTAAAGAATAAAGTTATCTCGAAGTTACTTTTCCAAAGTCTTGATCAAATTCGTCATCCCTCTTCCTTTTGGGCGTCATCACCG
>CAKNXH010059032.1:51391-82615 GCA_932178445.1 Andricus quercusramuli
GTCTTGATCAAATTCGTCATCCCTCTTCCTTTTGGGCGTCATCACCGCTTTCATGGCTGCAAACTCCGAGATATTAGCCTTTGACTCGTCCAATCTTATATTTGCCATGTTCAGTACTTTCAAAGTGATGTTTCGTGTTGCTAGAATCATGAAGTGGTTAAATATTTTTGGTTTTTTATTTTATCAGTTAAATTACATTTTTCAATGTAATTAATAATAGCAAAATATTACCATTGGGTGGTTCAACGAACCCAGTCACAGAAACATGGCTTCCCTCTGGGAACTTGCTTGTTGGGTCAAATTGTGCAATGTGTATTTCCAAGCAGTATTTATTGGACATAATCGAACCACAGCCGTATGTCGAATAGGGATTCATATTAGTCAACTGCACGAACGACGACTTTATCCATGCCTTCATACCTGCGAATGAAATATGTCGATAAATTTTGTAAATGACAAATAAATATTATTGAAAATGCAATTTACAAAATGAAATTGAATGAAAAGTTTGTGATGTACAATTCACTAATGTATAGCACTATATCATAACAAACGGTAGTTTTTTCCGTCTTTTTAAGAAAGAGACTTGTTTCATATTTGTTAAAATTCATAAACGTATATTTCTGAAAGATTGTATTCCTTCAAAGTTTACAAAAAATGTTCAAATTAAGAAACAAATATCAATATTATTACAATTTCAAATGAATTTGAAATCAATCACAACATATTCGCATAAAATAACGTGAAAAATGAAAATCATACGGAGATGTAAATTAAATATATGTTCAGCTAAGAAATTCAAAAAAATTAGTAAAGAGAAATTAATATAATTAGTAGAAAATATTTATATAATTAGTAAAGAAAAATGAGGAGTAACTGTATTAAAAAGTAGCACTTAAAAACTTTCTTGGATTAAAAATTTGCAACATCCTCCAATAGGATTTCCACCGGCTGTTCTTCCTGTTCGACAGACTCAAGTATTCCTTCGTGTAAAACCTTGATTGTGGTAGATTTTTTGAAAGTCAATTCGAATACACAATTACCGCGATTCCACTTGGTGTCGACCTTGCTACTCCAAGCATTTTTCACAAGAATAATATTCAAACAACAGAATATCAATCAAATAAAAATTAATACTTCAGAAATCATACTTCAAAAAAGTTGAAAATTTTGTAAAATGGATACGTACGTCGTTCAATTTAATCTCAGGTTGAATATGAGGTATATCCAAGCCCCAGCAAGCACATGAAATGATGGAGGTTTCATTATTGCTTAATGTGAACTTGAACAATTTTATTTTCCTGGCTTGGCCAACTTCGACAATAGACTCTATCGAATGAACCATGCCTATGACGGCACTGCCAAAAATTATTTGTAAATTATTTAGAACGTATATACAACATTCATATAAATATTAATGCATTTATTATCAATAAAACATTCATAAAATAAATAATTTAATTTAATTTATTTCAAAATTAACATTAAAAAATATTAATAAGTACAAATAAATTGGTTTATTTTAATTTATTTATTAAAATAATTATTATAAATAAAATCCATTTCATTTAATCACTAAAATTAAGTAAATTTCAATAACAAAATAAACATAGATTGAAAAAATTAATGTATTTCAATATAATTATAATTCAAATAAATCAAAAAAATAATTATTTAATTATGTAAATAAAACAACCAATTTGTGAAGAAATGCAATACAATTTTAATAATTTCAAAGAGTACGTCGATGTCATTTTTGTAAAAATGTATGTTACTCGCGATGAATCATTGTATAAAAATCAAATGTAATGTCTGACAATGAATGCATGTCAAGATGAACGTGTAATCCAAGAATAAATGTAAAATCATGGCTTTGCAATGAAAAATATATACGCCTTTAAGGTTCAAATTTTACATTTTAAATTCGCGTTGTGATATTTTTGTTCATTATCATTAAATAGAGATTCTGAATAATCTAAATTATTAGTATGCATTTTTAACCTAAAAATTTTCTGCACATGTATAAGGATACGTTAAAAATATTTACATGGTGCGACTGCCAGGCGCCATGGCTGCTAATTCTTCATCTGTGGTAAGCTCGACTTCCATTTTTAGGAAATCTTGAAATTTTTTTGTCACAAATATTTTCTACATCTTGTGCTCTCAAACGGGGCACCCTGCGCGCGCATAATTTTGGCTTACCGCTGGAAAAATTCTCCCATTGGTCCAAAAACTAATTTCGCGTCTTGAATTTGAATCTTGCGCGCCTCATCTTTCGCGTCTTCTGCTTGACCAATAGCGCTCGATCTTGAGCGGTGACACATCACGTGATGCTTACCTCATCTTAGTCATCTACTTTTAGACTATGAATTATTTTTTAACAAAGTGGTTCAAAAAAAATAAAAAAAATAAAAAAACAGTTCAAATAAGAAGTAAATTTTCTACGAAGGTATTTGAATTTTCAACCCAAAAAGACGAATTTTCGATAATAACAGTTGAATTTTCATACAAAACGGATGCCTTTTCAAAACAATTATTTCATTTTTAATCAAACAGTTGCATTTTCATCGAAGAAAGATCAATTTTCTACTAAAACATATGACTTTTTAAATCAGAAACAAATATTAAAAAATATAGTTGAATTTTCATCGAAAAAATTTATTTATTTTTCAACACCAAAATATGAATTTCTGTCAAAAAGTAAATTTTTCACGAAATAGTGAAATTTTCAAGCAAAAAGATTAATTTTTGAACAAAACTGTTGCATTTTCAAACAAATAATAAAATTTACAACTAAAAAGATCATTTTCAGGAAGAAGCTAATTTTGCCCTAACCACCTTTTCATTTTCCCTGACCATTAATATTCAAAAACCAGAATATTACATTTGTAACATTTTGAACCTAGAATCTTTTATAAGCGGAATATAATAATTTCAAATAAAAGTTGAAAATTTTCAAATCTTTTCGGTTTGGCAGTTATTTAAAGTTATATAAATCTCGGACTTTTGTAAGATTATTTTCCAAATCCTTGACTTTTTCCTGAATTAAAAAAAATTTTTGTTGGCTAGGTTCCTTTTTTCACTCACCAGTTTTCTTTGGTGCGTAAAGTTGAATTCATATTAAATTTCTGTACAATTTCTGCGAGATACTTATTTAATTTGTGAATTTTCGAAAGTTACATACATGAATGAAGGGCCCCCCTCTCCCCTTCAGTAACAAATCGTAACAAAATCTTTTGACCCCTCTCTCCCCCTTAAGCTGTTACGTAATTTAAGTACGGTCCCAAATAAAATAGTTTGAAGAATGAATCAATGAATTTTTTAAGTGTTGAAAATTATATCATTTTTGAACAATTTTAACTTAAAAACAGTACAATTTAGTGATTATAAGTTGTTTCTTGAAAATCTTAAATGAAAAATGTCATTTACAAATGAAACAATGAAAACTTAAAAATTATGAATATATTCATTAAAATGTTTTTGAAAATTAAAAAATGATTTGGAAGTTTCAGTCGGATGCATACATTTAATTAATTACGTAAGACTTTAAAATTGAAATAGTTCAGTTTTTAACGTAAAAATCTATAAATTATTTAATTATAAACAGATTCAGAATCGTCTTATAAAATCAATTTTATTATAATTCTATTGTTAAGAGTCGTACTACAGTTCAATTTTAAAAATAAATACCTAATTTATATTCACAGTTTATCAACTTAACATTTTTCTTGTTTTCTTTTTTTTTTTTTGCCGAAGTTAACCCGTACCACCGAGCCTTTGAAATTAACATGGAGTTTTAAATGGGAAAAGCTTGATTTAGAAAAAATGGGAAAAAGAGCTGCTTGTTATAAAATTTTTGTGAATTGTTATTATGCTTGGAAAGTGCCCCCAAAAAATGCAAAATAGCACTTCTCTATTAAATTCATACTAAAAACGGTGTTCTTCGGATTTTCTTCACAAGAATTATTTTTAATTAATAAGGGACGAGTTTCCAAGTATTTTGTAAATAAGTTTTTATTATTCCAACAATAATTATTTGTTTAAGAATTATATTTTTGTAGTGTATACGGATCCTGTATATTTTGCTGGTTTTTAATTTTCTCTTCCGACATATTTTGCCGGATCTTAATTTTCTCTTCCGCTAAGGCACCCCTGTGACTCGTTATAGAAATAATGTTGGTCAAACCCCTACCCCATTCCAACGTCCCGTGGGGGGGGGGGGGCGGAAGGCACACCTGTGACTGGTTACAGAAATATTATTGGTTTAAACCCTTACCCCTTTTCAACGTCTCGTGAGGGGCGGAAAGGCACCACAGTTACTGGTTACAAAAGTTACCGTTCTATTGCCATGAATTTCTAAAATTTCCTCAAATTATAATATATTTCCACCCATCATTTTGAGAAGTTGTAGGCTCCGGAAGCTTCGATCATGATTCCTTAAAGAAACCAATTCCAAAGCTACTGGAACGTGTACGTCATCCGCTTCTGCTCCTTCTGTCCTAGAAGGTAAGTAAGAGCGGGAAATTTACGCGTGATAACATCGGGCAACACTGTTCCTTGGAGTCAGGTCTCTAGCCGCGGATGACCTTACGCGGCAGACAAGACAGTTTGAGATAAAGGTTTCACCCCTGGATGCTTTTTTAGAGCTACCACTCTTTGTAGAATTTAAGAGGAACAGTGTTGACGGACCAGATGGAGTGATCCCAGGAGAACAGCCTTTTGCATCCGGTTCGCCATAAAATTAGCCTGACGCTGGCAAGCCGGAATTTTGTTGAGTTGGCTAATAAATGAAGCTTTCATACCTCCAAGACAGCCGATTATGAGAATTATAAGATGGACTTTGTAGCCTTGGTACAGCCTACTCAGCTCGAAAAGAAGTGCTTGATATTTCGCCCGTTTTTCTTCCTCTTTTGCCGTGATATTACCATCGGCTGGTGTCGAGAATTCAATCATGTAAATGATCTTGTTCTTCAGATCTTGGAGGACAATGGCAGGCTTCGTGGCACTGATACGTTGAGTGGTGGAGAATGAGAAATTCCAGTAGATCTTACACTGATCATTCTCCACAACTGACTCGAGTTCCCCCTGGGCGTATGGCAAGACGGGCAATAGATCAACACCATAGAAATGCCTAAGATGGTAATATAACACTTTTAGAGCTGCAATGTGTCTCTCTATGTACGCATGTTGGGCAGACCTATCGAGAGCTCTTCTCTACGTATGATGCCGTAGAACTTACCATGGAGGGGCTTCTCAGCATGTTCTCTTAGTAGGAGCGTATGTTCTGCTTCCTGTATACGACTTTTGAGCACCAGAGGTGTTAATGATGCTAGGCCATGTGTAATGTCGCTGGAATTAAATGGGAGGTCAAGCTCCTCTGCGGCCTTATCTGCTGCATGGTATAGAAACACCGCAGCATTGGCGACTTCATGTTGATGTACGAGTCGCATAAGGGAATCCGTGCTTTTTAGAACTGAGCAGGCCGTAGCCAGAACCATTCTTCGATGAAGACACTCCAAGCTTAGCAATCCTCTACCCCCTTTATCGCGAGGGAGATATATTCGAGGTACGGAAGATCTAGGATGAAGACTTCGTTGTATTGTCATCATCTTGCGTGTGCTTCGATCAAGTTGTTTTAACTCATCGACGTTCCATTTTACTGCGCCAAACGTGTAGAGCAGTATAGGAACGGCCAGCATATTGGTCGCCTGGATCTTATTCTTTCCAGATAATTCGGAAGCCCAAATTTTTCTGAGAATTTGGCGATACCTTTTTCCAAGCGCCGTTTTCAAGTTATGCACAGTTTGGGTTTCCGCTTGCGGTATTCCAAGATATGTGTATGTTTCTCCAATACCAAGATGTTGAATGGTATTTCCGCCTATGAGTTGAACATCCTGATCGTCACTGGGTGATGTAGTTTCTAGTCTTCCTTGGTGTAGGTGGACGCAGGTACACTTGTCCATTCCGAAGCTCATGCCAATCGCTTTAGAATACCTATTTACCGCATCTACAAGGATGTTAAGGTCCTTTTTTGAGGAAGCAAAGAGTTTAAGGTCGTCCATGTATAAAAGGTGGTTGACCTTATATTCTCTTCTGTTCGGCGGGCCACATAGGTATCGAGAGCTTTTGCCTCGGAGCACAATAGATAGAGGCAAGAGGGAGATGCAGAAAAGTATCGGACTTAGAAAGTCTCCTTGAAAGACCCCCCTCTTATATGTGACAAAGCTTCTAGTCACTTGTCTTTTGTCAGATGTTATGACAAATCTTGTCCTCCACAAGAGCATAAGCTCTTTTATGCATCTCACTATTTTTGGATGCACCTCCATGCACTCAAGGAGCTTAATAAGTAACTCATGGTTCGTGTTATCGAATGCCTTACGGTAATCAATCCAAGCCATGGACAGATTGCGTCGATACCTGATCGAGTCCTGGGTAATACACCTGTCTATTAACAGGTTCTCCCTGCAACCTTCCAGCCCTCTCTTGCATCCACGTTGTTCGACTATTACACTCCATACCGGCTCGATAGATGTCAATATCCTCTCTTTGAGGATGCCAGTGAATAGCTTGTAGCTGGTGTTTAAACAAGCTATGGGCCTGTAGTTCTTTGGACATGACAAATCTCCGGCCTTAGGGATCAATACCGTGCGTCCTTCCACTAGCCACTCCGGGACGGGTTGTTCTCCGTTTAAGAAAGTAGTAAATATACGAGCTAGATGTTGGTGCGTAGAAGTAAACTTCTTCCACAAAAAGTTGTTGATTTTATCTGGCCATGGTGCCGAAAAGTTCTTAGTTCTAGCGATAACTTTCTTAACTTCTTCAGCAGTAATTAGTGGACACTCTTCCTCTGGATCTTGTAACCTTTGCCTTTGGCAAAAGTTACGAAAGAGTGATATATCAGAAGCGTCTTCATTTAGCTGATAATTATCTCCATATATTTGCTCCCAGAAGACTTGAATCTCTTCTCGACTAGGCGGATTTTTAACTACACATGACGCTTTATTGAACAGACGGGAAGGATTAGTAGAAAAGTTTACACTTGTTCAGCGTGTGATTTGCTTTCCTCAAGTTTCGAGCAAGTGCCCTAACTTTTGGAGTGAACTTTTTATTTGATGTTATGTAGCTAATCACGCACTGAACATTTGATGCATGCCGTCTCGCCGTTTCAATTTTGAACTGAAGCTGTGCAATACGCTCGCGTGTCTTACTCAGACGTACCGAAGTATCGTTACTTCTATCGTCGCTAAGCAGGGAGACCGCCTTCTCGTAAACTACACAGTTCAAATTCCAGAGATTAACATCTTCGGGGAGCAAATCGCGGAGAGCAGTATTAGCTTCTGCTAATTTGTCCATCCTGAGGAAGACTTTTTGGTGGATAGATCTCCTACTTCTCATGTTGGAACGGGTGGAATGTTCGCTGGAGGATGTTGCTCCTCTTCCTGTTGATAAAGAGCTTCATATCCGTTCTCTCGCAAGAAGGATACCTGATCTCTTAAATACTGAGGCGTTTTATGAGCATATTCTGGATGCATATTGCCCCAACGGTCATGTAACCTCTTCATGAATCCTCTCCGCGCCGGTGAGCTTCTTTGCCAACAGGTAAGAAGGTCCCTCCTGAGTTGGTCCGACCATTTAAATCGATGTTCTCGCGTTTGTCGGGGGTCATTGCCTGGTCGTCGCCTCGGTTCGTTCCTATTGCCACTCCCAACTGAACCATGGCCTCCATCCGAGAGAGGCCTATTGTGGGTGGCACTGCGCGATACTTGTGTCGTAACCGCATAATTCGTTGCATTGGGGAGTTAGCCCAAAGCTATTATTATATTATATATTATTATACCATTAAGCCATTTCTCTTTAATTTTTAAAATGTATGAAAAGTTTGATGAATTACCATAATTTCTAAAATTTATGGAAATTTATCATTATCGTGGAAATTTATGAAATTATTTGAAAAATTATGAAATTTGTTAAAATTTATAAAAGTTGTTGAAATTTATTAAGTTTATGGAAATTTATGAAATTTATGAAAGTTGTGGAAATTTTTGAAATTCGTGATAATTGACGGAAAATGATGATATTAAAAATATTCCGGACGAGAAAATTAAAATCCGGGAAAATCTGCCGGAAGAGAAAATTAAGATCCGGCAAGGAATACAGATATATACAGATGACACATAACCTCCATCTGTCATCAAGATCTCCATTGAATTTTCTATTGTCCGAAATATTTTTGCAAATATCAATTTTCCAACTAGTTGCAATTAATCTAGAATTGTTTGAAATTACTCTAGAATCGTTTGGAATTCATAGTAAATTCTTCAGAATTCAATTTAGTACACGATAAAATATACCGGAAAAGAACATTCAAATCCGGCAAAATATACCGGATGTGTCAGTAGAGAGACAATCTACAGTTTATTATTATTAAAGTAGGGTTATTTGTTACATTGTTAGATTAGGATTATTATCCTATTGGAAAATAAGTGTCCAGAAACTTTTGCACGACATTATATATAAGAGAAAATAAATTTTTATACTCCCACATGTGCGTGAGTTATTATTTGCTTTATGTAAGATTTCAATTTCAGTCAACGTTTACCGAAGATGTTTACACATAAATCTGTCTTAGGTCATAGTTTAGGACGCACGTGATTTTTACATTCTCATTCTAATGAGAAGGTATTGGTTTTGTGTAAAATTTGACTTCGTCGGTTTTCATGAAATCTCCACGTTTTGAGACCCGCTGAGCTAGAAAAAAAGGTTTTTACCAAGGTGTCTGTCTGTCTGTAGTCTGTCTGTCTGTCTGGCTGTCTGTCTGTCTGTTTGTAGGCACGATAACTTTCGAAAAAATAATCAGATTGGGTTGTGCTTTGGCACACTTTTTTAGGGCCTAAAAATAAAGAACAAGTTCGTTAACCAGCTAATTTTGATCAAAATTCAAAAAGTTAGAGCATTTTGAAAATTTTTTGAGACCATTTTTTTCAAAATTCAAAAATTCAATCTACGGCTATTCATAGAACTCCAAAATTCGAACAATTTATCTCAATGACTTTTTTGGATAAGAAAAAAATTACCGGAGTTATAGCATTTTCAAAATTACAAAAAACAAACGTAAATTAACATTTTATGCCGAAAAACGCACGATATGAAAAAAAGTCAAGAGGAGAAAAATTATTCTTTTTGAACACCCTACAATATTTTTGTAGCAACTTTTAGAATTTTTTGAAAAATCTAAAATCCAAATTTTGATCACACAAAAAAATGATGAAAAATCAATAATTTCATTTTTCTGTCAAACTATGCAAGATACGACCAAAGATGAATGGAACAAAATTATGCACCCAAAAAAGATCTCCAAATTTGTTATTATTCACTTTTTGATATGATGCGTAGTTTTTGTTTTATTCGTAAAAGACAGAATTGGAAATAGTAAAATTAAATTTTTAGACGAATAACACAAGCTACGAGAGAAATGACAGGGACAAAATTTGTTCATCCAAAGAAGAGGTTATACAAATTATTATTACAAATTTGTTATAAACCATGTTCTGATAGGATGCGTAGTTTTTGTTTTATTCGTCACTTTTTTATTTCTATCATACGGTGCACAGAACTGAGCGTGGAACGCAAGGTTCAAATGATTTCCAAATCACATATCGAGCGCGAAGCGCGAGTGTCTGGATGATAATGGGTTCCTTAAAGTCGATAGAACCTTGAGTAAACAAAGTTCCATTTCATTCTAAAATAAAAACAAAGTTAACAATCACTTCACATGTAGAGGTTTTGATAATTTTATAATATTTGCAAATAAACTTTTTCTTTCCATCAAAGTCGAACTCGAAGTTCAATAATGTAGATAACCGAGCGTAAAGCGCGATGTAAATACGTTCGAGCGCGAAGCGCGAGATAAATATATGATCGAGCGCGAAGCGCGAGATCCAACAGTCGCGAATGTAACAATATTACTGCAATTTGAATGGATAATAAATTTTTTCTTAGAATAATAAACGTGGTTTTGGAGACGGAAAAGTGTACAAGTGATAAAAGGATGCCGCCGCTATGAACTCGCTGATAAAAGTCGATAATAATTTTATCGACAAAAAAAATGGAAATGGCGCTTTTCGTAGAATCGTATAAATAAGATAACTTTTGTACACGCTATTCTCGCTTTATAGAACAATAATATTACTTCCATTCCCAGAATCTAAAACGCCCTCAGAAAGGCACACTCAGACACATCACCTGTTATGAGCGAATTCTGAGAATTCAAATAAAAAAACAATGTGGCTCGAAATATCATTTCGAGCCAAATGAATTGAAAGCAATATAGCTCTCTAAGTCTCTCCGTTCGCTCGTAACCGGAGAGCTTGCTACAAGAATGCTGACGTAGCATTTCAAGCTCTCGAAGGCTGACAACGAGCTGGCTTGCAAATGAAAAGGGCAATGACTTAGGAGAATAATTCTAATTCTCTAAAATTAAAATTGTTCTCCGATCGACTTATGATCCCATCTTTCTTTTTTTTTCCTTAGGCGTTTAAACTTTAGGATACCTTCCCCAACCCACTCAATGATGTGAGGGTGGATTGCGGGAAGAAAATGTGTGTATGTGTTGCATGAATGACGCAAACTTGAGCCTAGACCTAAAATAAAAACGACGATAAAACATTGTAAAGTATTTTTCCTAAAAACCTACATTTAAAAAGAAAGGAAACATTGTAAGGGTCCAAAAGGAACGAGGGTGTGGTTACGCTCGCTATGACACACATGCACACGACAGGCACCTGTTCCGCTCTCCTTCTTTCTGACGCTTTAAACATCGCCGTCTCACTCTCCGTGTGTAAACGAGAGCATAACTCGACGCTCGCACACGGTCTTGCCTCCTCCTTCCTACCTACATACTCGGGATGAGCGCGTCTCTCTCCTTGTATACAAGTAAGTATACTCTACACCATAGCAGTTCAATGCACCTCGACTCTCTTCTTTTCCTCTTCCTCTTCACGCGCTATTCTCCTATAAGTCCATCTCGCTCCTCACCCCACATGCTGCCCGCCATGATCTGACAGCACGAACACGTGAGGCATCAGAACAAAGCCACGTGCTTACCCAGCAATGGTTTAACGCTAAAATGCTCAATTCCTTAAATAGAAAACTGAGTTTGGAAATAATAGATACTAACTCTAAGTTGAAAATTTCAACATACACCAGTTTGATGCAAATTGAATTAAGAATTTCTCTGAACAATATAACAAAAATTTCGAAGCACTTTACCTCCGTAAAATGCTGACGAAGTTCCTATTTCAAAAGAACAAAACTCAAAAGGAAAGTATTTGGCAATACCATTCTAGCACACTTAAGAAATCAAGCTACCTGGGTAGTAAAAACTACAAACGCTGCTTCGGCTTTCACGGCGTATCCCTACCTTCCCAATCCGAATTCCGCAATTTTGCAAAAATCCCTACCCGAATCACCCCAACTATGAACCGTCGAGGTACATCGAATACTACTAAAAATCGCAGTAACTTGGGCAACGTGGCACGGGCCAGAACTACCCAGACCTTTGTCCGTCCGTACTTCGCTATTCCGTCGTGACATGAGAGACAAATTCTCGGTAAGCAAATAGTCGCGTCGTTTTTCGGTTTAGTCGGGACTATACTTTTTCCTGACCGGTCATAGGGGTAAGTCGCAGCTACCAATCGAGTGGTCGATCAACGAAATTTGTAATCTGGACGTAAATTTTAAACTCCGTGCGAGGGAGACAGGGCCGTAACGGGAACGTTTGTTCATCGCGGCCTATCCCGGTTTAGTCGGAACTATACTTTTTCCGGACCGGTAACGGGAGTGACGTTGTTTTTCGTGTCCTATCCGGCCTGCTAAAAACGAAATTAAGTCGGTCTAGAGAATATTACTTTTTCTCGAATCTCAAAACGAGACAGAGTAATTTTCTCGCAAGGCTGTAATTTTCCTTTATGAGAAATAGAAACATTTTCTATTTTTCGTAAAAGTAAATTCAGGGAAGTGACAGGTGCTTGCGTGTCGTGTGGCTCTCGCGAGTGACCTGAAATAAAAGGACTAGAGTGGGTTAACCAACCCACGGAAATTAAGTGTTTTCGCCCGCTCCGTCAAGGACAGGAAAATTCAAAAGGGGCACCTTGGTTCCTTTTGGATCCAGTATTTTTCTTTTGATCTGACGAGCGGTAATTTTAAGACGAAGAGTTGGTGAGAGGTATCGTTCCATTTTTCTTTACTATTGTATTTTTCTCTTTTCCTCTACCTGTTGACACATCCTACCTATTGTAGAATGTGCCCTATCATATTGCATTGCTCTTTTCCACTATTGTTATAATGTTCACTTTTTCCTTGTGCTTTGAATAAATCTCATTCTTGTAATAAAATATCGGAACTTCAATCTCATTTCAAAATCAGACAACCCTGTGAAATCCCCTAATTTCTAAATTTTCGGGACAACAACTCTCAGTCCGAGAGTAGGGGTAAGGACCCACAAAAAAATAAAATAGGAAAGTCGAGTCTCTCGACCTTCCTTCAGTTTAGGGGAAGCCTCCCCCCGCGTGTTGATACTAGGCAGCATTTATTTACGGTTCCTTTTATTAGGGATAAAAAAATTAAATTCTAATTCGATCGTACGTGACATCACCCACTCAGAAACCTCACAAAAATTTGCAATTAATAGACAGAAAATTATGATTTTAATTATTTGTTGCAAATTTTTCTTAATTAGGGTTGCCAGATAGGTCGGGCGAAAAACCAGAACACTCAAATATTTTTCATGTGAACCCTAAAAAAAAAGGTTGCCAATTTTACTTTCTTCCTCTAATGGTTAACACATATACCAATTCACGCTCTAAATCCAGAATTTGAATAGCGCGCGCGTTTCTATAGAGTCGCTTTCAGTAGATAGATAGAAGAACGTTTATTTTTCAGCCTGTTGGCCTTAAAAAATTGACTTGCTTACAGTTCCATTTTTTACAGAATTTTCTTTAAACTAACCCTTAAAAACTAACATCCATCCACACCTTATCTCTAAGACCGCTTGCTCTTATCGCCTTGCCTTCTTCGCTTCGCCTCGCAAGCATGTCCCTACTTACTCGCTTTGCCTCGCATTGCCAAATTCTGCCTCCGCAGTTAATACCTAATACTCACCTACTATTTACAATATTTACAGATTCTTAAATCTACTTCCTCTCCTATTTACAATCTTTCCTTCTCTTCGTCTCAATGTTACCCAACGCCCCCTTTACCTATGTTACTGCCCTTTTGTCCCCCCTTTCATGCTTCAGGACCACCATGCCTATCCCACTCATTTCCACCTCCACGCACTCCTCCAACCAGTGCTCTACTCTTGCATCCCCCTTCCCACACAGTTCACACATCCTCTTCTCCCTAGAGAGCGAGAACCTATTAAAGCCCTCCATGCACCCACACCTCATCTTCGCTATAAGCTCTTGACTCCCCTTCTCTCCTATCTCACACAAATATTGCGCTCTCGCCCGTGGCATAATCCACACATAGTTCCCGTTAAACCTTGACTCTCTTATTCTCTCTTCCCCTGTTGTCTTCTCTCGAGTCGCGTTCAGTATTATGTTGAGACATACAACTGCGATTGTAAAAAAAACAAAATATTTGCTGCCAAAAACATTGGCTTCGTTAAAACCAGGACATTTTGCGTGTTAAAAAAAAATAGGAAACCTGAACAGATAACGCTAAAACAGGACACGTCCCGAAAAACCAGAATGTCTGGTAACTATCTTAATTTGTACATTGAATCTCTCCGAGTGCACTCTCTCGATATCTAAGAATAATAAATCTTTCCGAATTAGGGTCGACGATTTTGAAATGTCTGCAAAGTTCTGAAGATTTTGATATTTTCAATGAGAAATTTACATTTCTCCTTCAAGATATTCCAATCATAATTTTCCCTCTAGTATTAGGATATTTTCGTGAGGTTCCCGAGTGTGTTATGTATAGTGTGCCTTTCTAAGGGCATTTTAGATTCTGGGAATGCGATTAATATTATTGTTCTACGAAGCGAGAATCGGGTGTACAATACTTACCTTATTTATACGATTCTACGTAATACGCCATTTCCATTTTTTTTGTACGTTACAATACAACAAGAATGTTCAACAAGTTATAATTTTAAATGAATTTAAAAATTATTATAATTTATGTCAAGACAAGACTTGTAAATGATTCAATAAATAATTTTGAACAAAATTGCGAAATTATTATCAATTGTTATCAGCGAGTTCACAGCGGCATTGTTTTATCACTTTTCCTTTTCTGAAACCACGTTTATTATTCTAAGAAAAAATGTATTATTTATTCAAATTACAGTGACACTATTGTATTCGCCGATCAATCGGACTTGTCAATAAACCAAACAAACAGAAAATCACAAATTGCATTTTTTATTCAAGTTTAAAATTCCCGCCAAGACAAATACGTCTTTTACCGTCAGTGCATTTTCGTAGTACGACGTTGCTACACTACTTCACTCTCACTTTTTAGCAGTTACCGTATTTTTGTCAAAAAACCAGAGATTTATCCAATGTCCTGCCACCGCGAAATCCCTTCCGTGGTCTAAAGAATTTTCAAAGTGCATTTTGAAAACCTCAAAACCGAATTATCGTAGGTTATTGGTAAGTTTTGGGTGCTTCCCAGATTTCGCAATTCTTATGCACCTCGCTCCAACAGCCTTAATACCAGCGGATTTGTGAACATTTTGAACTTTTTATTTTCTAAAAATGCATTGAAAGATGTTTAGGTCCCTTTAGAAAGTGTCATAATATACCAAATTAAAATAAATATTAATTAAATGAATATTACAGTCGAACCTCGATAATTCGAGCAGCAAGGGACCATGACAAAAGTTCGAATAATCGAGGTGTTCGAATTATCGAGGTTGTGCTAACTTAGCTTTTAGAGAAGAAAGTGTTGGCGATCAGTGGTGGGGTGACTCTCTTCTTCCCACAAAACTTAGCTTTTAAAGAAGAAGGCGGTGGCTATCAGTGGTGGGGTGACTCTTCTCACCACCTAACTAAGCGACTTTTTCAGCTAAACTCAGAGTTTTATAAGTCACACTCACCGTGAACTGTTAGTGGCTGCTACGAAACAAAACTGCTACGAAAAGGCAACGAAAGGCACTCAATGGAAAACCGACTGAGAATGTAGGCTCCCTAAGTTTTCAATTTGCTTTTAAAGAAGAAGGTGGTGGCTATCTGTGGTGGGGTGACTCTCATCTCACCACCTAACTTCTTTTTCACCTAGATCGAATTTTTCGATAATTTAAAGGCCGAAAATTCAAATATTTTTTGATAATTCGAACCTAACAATTCGAATTATCGAGGTTCGAGTTCGAATTATCGCGGTTTTTTTGCATGCGTTAGTATACACATTTCAACGGCTCCACTGCAGAGAGCTTCAGCCTCTTCTTATGACGCGGTCGTTCCCTCGCTCTTCGGCTACCCGCTCGCACCCCACTTTTGATGAAGATTATGCATTTTCAAACACAATTTTGAAGGTGTTATTCCCGGAAATTCGGTCTGTCGTTTTACGAATAATACCCGTGAATACTATTCTTTATGTTATTAAGAACGCCAGACCTTATACTATCACTTGAAACTCTCAAGTTTTTTTTATTCATAACTATCGAGTCTGGCAGTGTGTTACCCCCTTGCTATCGGTCTGACTCTATCACTTGATATTTCCAATTTTTCACAAGGCCTAAGTGCCCAAACGCCCCAAGCAGGGCGTCTGCCATTTATGGATTTCGAAAGATGTATCGTTTCCCTGATATATTCGTCACTAACTAGCACTTATACTCCCACTTGTCGAAAAAGGTCACCAGCTCTTGGACTATAAGGTTATTTCGTTCCGCAAGCGAAGTGCTCATAATGTTTTTTTTATAATGAAAAAATTAATCTTATAAATCCGTTTTGATTTATTTTCTACCGTGTTGTTGTGAATTTTCATACATTGGTGAATAGAATGACATAACCTACAAATTGTTGGAGAAAAGCATATTAAATAAATGAAACGTATATAAATGTGCCAATATTTAAATAAAACAGCTTTCTCATCCCTTGGAATGCTACTTCTAGACAAATGTAGTGTTTATTCTGTTGATTATTTGAAATAATAATCAAAATGATTGACTATGGGGAAAAGTCATTGCTTAATTATAACATGTTTATTAATATAAACATGTTTATTGGCAAATGTTTGTTAATAGTATTGAGGTAAAATCTTACGGTATTAATAAATACCGTTTTTATTATCATGTACCACATTCCTGAATTTTAAAAACATTTTAAAGTTTAATCGGCTTTCCTGAAAAATTTGCTAAACGCGACTTAGAACTGTATACGAGCAGAAAAAAAAACCTAGAGTGGTATACGGACATTCTGCAGGGGTGCCGTCGATTTGAGGAAGATGTTTATTGATTATTTTCAAAAATACTCTTTTCTGTAATCAATTTTCACCTAAATTTCGACGCTGCACATTTTGCAAAAGTTTCAAAACCTTAGAAAAAATAACATTCTTATAAAAACACTTACACAGGAATTGAATTAATTTTTTTTCAGATTTTTAAAATTTTTTTCGACTTCTATCCTAAAATATGAGTGTTACCGAGTGGA
The DNA here is from genome assembly GCA_932178445.1 of Andricus quercusramuli. Lineage (NCBI taxonomy): Eukaryota > Metazoa > Arthropoda > Insecta > Hymenoptera > Cynipidae > Andricus > Andricus quercusramuli. The sequence goes on from CAKNXH010059032.1 coordinate 68,047, forward strand.
CAAAAAACTACAGGGACATGTAAGTTGTTCAAAACGAATGGATTCGAATAAAAACACTGAATTTAGCAGTAACATAACAATCATTTTAACCTGTTGACTGGTTAATGCATTCTTAATTTATAGAATAGTTGTAAATAATGATTATGTTTAAGAAGCATTTCGTTGACACGCAAGGATGTTTTTTAGGCTATTAACAAGTGAAAGCTTGGCACTTCCAAGAGCACCTTGATGGCGTGGGACGTAAAGTCGTGGAACAGAAGACTTAAGATGCATGATTTTTTTCATATGCATAACCTTTCGTGACCTGATATCGAGGGATATGAGATCGTCCTTCGTCCATAGAACTATTGGGTTGAAAAATCATTTTTTTAACATTTTTTTAAGTGAAAATTTAACTATTATACCAACAAATTTTTTGTTCATTTAACCAAATCGTATTCTAAGCGTAGAAAAGTAACCTTATTAGTTGAAACTTCATCATTTTTTGGTTCCAAATTCATTTCTTTGGTTGGATATTTTTAGTTTAAAATTCATGTATTTGGTTAATACTTAAATTTTTTCAGTTAAAGATTCATCAGTTTAGTTAAAAATTCACTTTGTAACATTATTCATTAGTTTATGAGCATTAATTTAATATATCTTTTAACGACGCCTGGATGTGAGAACGTTTCCCCCTTTTTTCATGAATTTAAGTTTTTAATTTACTTGTATCGTGTTCTCCTTTCATGAAATTACTTCATGAGTATTAGGATCGTCCGACGATTTGCTGTGTCCTAATCAGGAAGTTGGTGCCGAGTATGCACGTCGGCACCAATCCTGTAAGAACGATAAACCTGAAACGAATTAATTTTTTAGCCACGACGATATAAAAAGAAACTTTATCCGTAATTTGAGGTTCCCAATTTACATTAAAGTGAACTTCACTCTTTTCTAATTTTAACCCTTTAATTTTGAAATATTTCTCAATTATAAATTCTTTTGAAATGTAATTTCCTCATATCCAGTGTCCCAAAATTGCTTTTACTTGAAATGTTCTCATTATTAAGGTTTTTCTATAAAAAGGATCATAATCATCAGAAGGATTGTGGGGCCACAGAAGCAAAGTCCGAACTGCTCTCGTTTTGTCTATTCTTTTTAGATTCCTGCTTGCAGGATTTCGAACGACCTATCACGCCTGAATAAGCCAATTTTGTTCCCTTTATTAGTTCTCTTACGCAACTACCAATTTTGAATTGCGGCTTAAATAATTTTAGGAGCACTCATGATTTTGCTCAAACTTAATTAATACGATCCTATAAATTTCCCCTCCCTCTAGAAGGACTGAGTACCAATTTTATTTACTTTTACTTTTATTCTTTTAAATGAAACGCCATTCCGTGCAAACTTGGTGCCATGTTTGTCCTCCAGAATGTTGTTTCATTTTCCTATCTGATTTTAATGATTTCTAAAATACAGGTTTTTTTTCTATTCCACTCTTGTTCGTGGTAAATTTAATTTTACAAATGCAAAGTTCTACCTTTGAGAACCAGAAATTATTTTGCATTCACAAAACAATTGTTTTTCCCTCGAACAGCTCACTGCCCATTCGACTTAATTAACTTCGAGTGGCCATACTGGCATTCTTAAGCCCCCGTATGAGAACGGGTTAAGAAAGAATGATCGATCCTTAAGATCTCCAGTACTACTCTTGATTAAGTTTGCCGAATGAACTTAATTAATTTCGAGTAACCACACTGGTATTCTTGAGCTCCCGTATGAGAACGGGTTGAATAAGAATAGGCGATCCTTAAGATCTCCAGTGTTGCTCTTGGTCAATTTTGTCCTTTAACAGGTCATGCGAGAGGCTGATCCTCAAAGTTTAATTTTTTCTATTATTTAAATAAATAATTCCTAAAAAGGAACATTAAAAGTGCTAAAAGGTTGTCCTTGGTCCTTCTTATTCTCTCAGTTACCTGGCTGATGAATCCTAAAATGCTCATAAGACGCTCTCGCGCAAGTTTTCCCAAGAGTCAAACGCTCGACACTGTGTTCCTTTGAACCTTCGAGCGCAGACTGGTGATTCGAGTGATCCTTGGTAATCACACAGGTCCCGTCGTCGCAGGTCCTCGGATCCCCACTTATCGTATAAGTTGCGCACGCAACCGCACCTGTTTCGCGTAGCGGTACATACGACCTATATAACTCTTTCGCCCAGGAATTCGCAAGTCACTCAGTAGCGTATTTATTTTCTATTTCGCCCGCTTCTGAGTGTAATTTATAAGTATAAAATATTTATTTTATACTGAACCGTTTCAACTTTAACTATTATATTTTTTGTGGGAAATTTACCTTCTTTAATAAAAATGTAATCTTTTTAATTAAAAAATGATCTGCTCAGTAAATAATTCAACTATTCTATTTTTTTTTAAATTCATTTCTCTCATTGAAAAAGAAAACTGTTTGAAAATTAGTTTTTTTCTTCATAGAAAATTCATTTTTTGGATAGAAAAATCCACTATTTGGTCAAAATTCCATACTTTTGGTAGAAAATTCATCATTGTGATTAAAAATTAATTTCTTTGCTTGAAAATTTGTTTCTTTTTAGTTGAAAATTATTTTTTTAACTAAAGATATAACTATTCCATTTTAACTTCAAAATTTATATTTTTAGTTGAAAAATAATTAATTTGGCTGAAAACTCGGTTTTTTTAATTGACTTTTCCGACTGCAAATTGCAATCTAATATTTTTCGTTTGTAAATTCATCTTTTTTAGTTTGAAATTGAATCATTTTATTGAGAATTCACTATTTTGTTCAAAATTGATTGTATTGACTGAAAATTTAATTCTTCTATTTTTGGTTAAAAATCATTTTTCTATGAAAAAAAAACTATTTAGTTGAAAATTCCTTTTTTTTTTTTTGGTTGAGTACTTATTTTTCTGACATTTTAACTATTCTAATTTTGGTTGAAAATTGATTTTTTTAGATGAAAATTCATGTACTTTGTTCATGTACTTCTGTTAAAAATGAGTATTTTTTGGTCGAAAATTAATCTTTTGGGTTGAAAATTAAACTATTTTTGGTTGAAGATTCATCATTTCAGTTGAAAATTTATTTCTTTGGTTGATAATTTATCCTTTTGACTTGAAACACACAACTAAAAAGTATTTTAAATATATTTAGAAACAAAACTTACTTTGCATAACATTATTATTATTCTACGTGTATGGTTGGTTTTATACCTAGAAGAATTCACGAATTGGGATATTGTAGCAATCCTGAATAAGACACTGTTTAATGCGAATAATATGTTTTCTATTACTTTCATTTTTGTATCATTTATATTTAGCATCCTTTTCAATTTGACGTGATACCTTTCCCCGCGAAATTTAAATAATGTAATTATTATGAATAAAAGTATAAAATACGATTTTTTAAATCCTAATTCAAAATGCTCATAAATGCTCATTAAATTCTCGAAGCACATAAAGATCGAGCATTATCTCGAGTATATTCTCATGCTCGTGAGAATTTCTCTTGATATTTTTGACTGACAAAAATCATAAGTGATGTTGAAACAATATAAAATAGAAAAAAATATCTCCAAAACCTCAATGATAATTCAACCATCCGATAAAATACTTTTAAAAAAAACGTAGACAATCAGACAAAAATCGGAAAGCCCATGGGGTCTCAGTGACCCCAAGTGTCCTTTAGGGGTAAATAGTTTCAGATTTACAATTTCTATTAAATGTAAGACTATGTATCTTCAGGAATTAAAAGAGGTATTAACTGCATTCTTATTATGTCACAAAGGTTTTCAACACACAAAGTTGTCAAAACAGAATATCACGGGCATAAACTTCAAAGAAATATTTGACGCGCAAAAATTTCCAAAACAAAACCCACGTACAAAAACGTCAAATAGATTTTCCACGCGCCAAATTGATCTTTAACAATTTTACAAATAAATTCACGGGCTGATCCTTCATGGCACAATTTTCGATCATCACAATTTTCGTATTATTACTTTGAGTTCTTTGTAATTTGATGTTAATAATTTTCAAAACAAAATCTCAAAAAAGCGAGTGAAACTACACGTTGTATAATAAGAAATGCCGATCTTTCTTCATTATTTCTGTCATTTTTGATAGCTGTAATTAGAAATCGTTGCAATTTCAAACATTTAACCGTTAAGAAAAAACTTATCGCTCAAAGCAAAGAAAATTTTTAGTCCAGATTACCAATAAAGAAAAATCATTAAAACTTGATGATTTTATATTACTACTTCTAATAGTAATAATACTATTTTTTGACATTCATCATATCATCATTTGTCCATTCTTGTACAGAAAATGCGTTCCTTAAAAATTTTGAAAGACTGATCAGATTGGATTGAGTTTTGGCACACGTTTTTAAGGCGTAAATAGAAAGAACAAGTTCGTTTACCTGCCATTTTTGACAAATGGTTCTGATTTTATCCATTGAAAATATTTGGAAAAAAATTTCCATTTTCCACCAAAATTATACGAGATATGAACAAAAATTTAGAAAGAAAATTGTTCATATAAAAAATATGAACAAATTTTGTTGAATGCATTTTTTTATAAGTTACATATTTTTCGTTTCATTCGTGAAACTGCTATCAAAAGCAAAATTGCAAGAAATGATAAATCTTCAACCAAAAATATGAATTTTCAACCAAATAGTTATTTGAATTTTTAAGTCAACCAAAATTATAACAGTTTAAATAACAGAAAAATAAATGTTCAACAAAAAAAGAAACGAATTTTCAACAAAATATTTTTTTCAGAAAAAAAAAAATGATTTTTAACCAAAGATAGAAGAATAAATTTTTTAGTTAAGACAGTCAATTTTCAACCAAAAAAATGAATGCTCAATGAAGTTATTCAATTTTAAACTAAAACATATCAATTTACAAATCAAAAATATAATATTTCAATTTGCAGTCAAAAAAGTAAATTAAAAAAAAAAACAAGTTTCCAGCCAAATTAATTTATTTTCAACCAAAAATATAAATTTTAAAGCGAAAATGGAATAGTTATATCTTCAGTAAAAAAATTAATTTTCAACTAAAAAGAAACGAATTTTCAACTAAAGAAATTAATTTTTATTCACAATGATGTATTTTCAACCAAAAAAAATGAAATTTTGAGCAAATAGTGCATTTTTCAATCCAAAAGATGAATTTTCTATCAATAAAAAGAAAACGAATTTTCAACTAAATAGTTGGTTTTTGTCAATGAGAGAGATGAATTATTAACAAAAAATAGAATAGTTAAATTTTTTACTAAAAAGATAATTTTCTAATGAAAAAGTTTACATTTCTATCCAAGAAGGTAAATTGTCCACAAAAAATTCCAGAATTAAAATGAATTTTCAGCTACAAAAAATTAATTTTTAACCGATTACATAAATTTGAAACTAAAAAGATACATTTTCCACCAGAAATAAAATAGGGTAGTTTGCAATTAGTAAATTTTTTTAAAAGGAATTCCCAACCAAAAAGATGAATTAGTCACCAATAAGATTAAACATTCTCCCCTGAAATTCGAATTTTCAATCAAATACAGGAATTGTAAACCAAATATTTGAATTTTCAACTTAAGAAGATAAATTTTGAACCAAATATGTACGAGTTAAGTTTTCAGTTAAAAAAATTAATGTTCATCTAGAAAAAATAATTTTCAACAAAATAATTAAATTGTTAAGAAACGAAAGGTTTTCAAACTAATATAATGTATGATCAACCAAATAAATGAATTTTTAACAAAGTAGTTCCAATTTCAACTAAGTAGTTGAATTTTTACCAAAAAAGATGAATTCTCGACGAAAAACGTGATAAATTATATTTCAGCCACAACAAGGATCTTAATTTGATACCAAAAATAGTTGAATTCAACCAAAAAATATGATTTTTCTACAAAATGGTTTGAATCCTCAAGCAAAACATATTAATTTTTAACCAAATATTCGCGATTTTTAACCATAATAATAAAATTAATTTCAACTTTAATTTGTCGAAAATTCCCTAACTCTGTATTAAAAAAAAGTATATGTTCATTTCATTAGAATGTTTTTGTGAAAATATATGTATTAATTATGATATATATTTGTTTTAACAAACCCCTATTCCGTGAATTTATTTGTAAAATTCTTAAAGATCAATTTGGCGCGTTGAAAATCTATTTGACGTTTTTGCACGTGAATTTTGTGTTGGAAATTTTTGCGCGTCAAATATTTTTTTGACGTTTATGCCCGTGATATTCTGTTTTGACAATTTTGCGCGTTGAAAACCTTTGTGACATTTTTGCCCGTGAGTTTTTTTTGGAACATTTTTACGCGCGGAATATTTTTTTGACATTTTTGCTCGTAGGAAAACATCATGACGCGAAATAATTTCAGTCGTATTTAGGAAAGTGTCTCTGCGTTATCATGGTAACCAATATGGCTGTCGCTGTACGAGATGCAGCTTGAACGTATTTCGTACCCCCAAGTGGCGGGACAGTAGTTTCTTGGATCATGATAACCTTTAAATTAGTGATGGCAAATATCGACAAAAAACGTGTCGATATGTATCGATATTTTCTGACAATGTATCGATATATCGATTGATATCGATATCTTCGCCCTCCCCTCTGAATTAATTAAAAATGTAAATAGACCAATGGAACATTTTTTGGTGCGCATGCGTCAGGCATTATTTGAATTTCGGGTGGGAGACTGAGAGTAGGTCATTTCTGTGTAGTCTACTAGTCTACATTATGAATATTCTGAATATGTAAATAAATAATATTTTAAAGGTCAAATGGTAAACCTTTGGTAATAAATATGCATGAATTTGATGCTAGATATAGTATACCCAAAAATACACGAAGTGTGAAAAATGTTCTAAAAACCGCGATATGTGAAGAGCAAACATAACCTCACTGTACAACTTTTAAAATGGAATTTGGAAAAAGTTAATAGATCTATTAATCATTAAAAACTGTAAATTATTTGAATATTAAAACTATAAATTATTGTTAAAATTGTATACTCATATTACTTATAAATGTTATGTATTATAATAAAAACACCTTTACACTATACACTTACACCACCAATGTAGACTGGGAGATGAAAACATCGATATGTATCGTTAAGCAACAAAATGTTTCGATACTGGTGCTGTATCGATATATATCGTTAGTATCGATACTTTTGCCATCCCTACTGTAAATCAGTAGATGCTTTTCATCAGTCGGAGGGCTCCGCCCCCCGAACGCACTCGTTTTGCTCGTGCGCCCAATCCCGCACTCGTGGGTTATCGGCGACTTCCCGCACTCGTTGCTCAATACAGGGTGATTCACACTTCATCATACACCTTGTATATACAGATTCCTTGTAAAAAACCAAACAACAAATCACAATGGCAAAATGTTGTACGCTCAATAGTTTTTAAACTATTGATAATTGCAGCGAACCAATAGGAGGTTGTTATTCTCGCGCGTTCATGAGCATCTTGCGCGAACGAACTGTTGATGTCTTACTTCAAGTTAGTAAAAAAAGTCGTTACAGTCAGACCAGATACAGAAGGTTCGAAACAACGCGAAGTTCGTTAAACATATCACTGCCACTTGTTTAGGGAATCCCCCGATTTAAATACTAAATTTAAACAAAATCTGAATTAAATTATTGCAGATAGCAAATCTCAACTTCAAAATTCATTTTTAGCTACAGTTTCATAAAAAAATGCAATGCATAAATCGAATATCTTGTTTCAAATTCTGCGGACTTAAATTTCAATAAAATTTTTATTTACTCGTTCTAACCTAAGTGTTTTCTGTTTGTTAAAAGAGTCTGAATGTTATGTGAATTAAAATCATCATAAAATTTGGAGCAAATAGACTACTTATTCAGGCTTCTAAATAAATTATCACGAAAGTAAGTTCATTCCAATCTGTAATCTTATAGTCATTGTCAATTTTGTCAAAATACAAGTAACTGAAATTCTACAAGGAATGGAAAAGAACGACTTGTTCGGGTAGAATAAGTGTTTTTTTTTTATTTCAGACTTGTTAATAAATTTTCAAGAAATAAAGTCTACTAAGCTTGAAGAATGTTAGGTTCTTTTTATTTTTATTTATTTTAAAATTTGCTATGATAATAGGTAAGCAACATTAAAAATATTTCAAGTTTTATGACATCGCTTTCTCAAGCTTGTTAGGTAATTTTTCACCTGAAGAATCCAACTAAGCGTCTGGTTTTGACGGAGGAATCTCATGAGCTTCTGAAGAAATTGCTAAGTATGTCGAGAAAAGAAGGTTCCATAGATTTTGGGATAGTTTTTTAACTGAGGCTCCATGCTGTTTCGGTCGCGTTTTTACGAGAAACTGTTATCTGCCTTAAAAAATAAAATCCCTTGTTTGAATTCTTCAGTCGAAAAACTAGACGTTTATAAAAGTCGAGCGAAGCTGTTTCTTTATTTCCAGAAATAAAATTAAGTTTCATGACTTCGAATTCGGTAGCCATTTGCTTAGAAATTTAGGAAGTTTCTACATTAGCAGGGCCTTCTTTCGTTTCTTCATTATTCAAAATACTAGCCAGAATTGGATTTAGAAATTTACATTTAAAAACATTCGATGACATTCAAAAAGATTTTGAATATTCAAAAATGTTACAGGGCATTCTGAAGAATTCTGTGGAATTCAAGAATCGATTACATTATCACTCGCTGGAAGCTAAGTCCTTCACATAACTTGACTAATTGGTAAATAATTAGGAAATTTAGAGAAGTTAAAAGTTTTCAAATACCAAATAATTCAATTTGTATTCTCATAGCTTGAAAAGTATTAAAAACTTTTCAAATGCTAATGAAAAATTTTTAAGGAAATTCTACGGAATTCGGGAGAATTCTGTCGAATTTAAATAACAAGTTCAGCTTCATTCACTGCTAGCGTAGCAGTCGATTTAACTTGACTGATTTTGCAGAATGCAAAGAGTTCAGGAGGCTTCTACACAATTCAAAGCAAATTAGGCATTTAATTTAGGTAATGCACTCCTCGATAAATGTTTTGCAATTTTGTTGCCAGTGAAAGATACTTGATAATTTTCGAATCTCGTTCAAGTGTGAAGTTGCACCAAAGAGTCAAAACCTTCTGCAAAAATAAATGGAGGGGAAATAATACAGTCTGAACAGGCATTCTCATACTAACTTGAAGTAAGGCATCAACAGTTCGTTCGCGCAAGATGCTCATAAACGCGCGAGAATAACAACCTCCTATTGGCTCGCTGCAATTATCAATAGTTTAAAAACTATTGAGCGTACAACATTTTGCCATGGTGAGTTGCTGTTTGGTTTTTTACAAGGAATCTGTATATACAAGGTGTATGATGAAGTGTGAATCACCCTGTATACTATTTCATGTAAGTCTCATGATAAGGTGTTACTTGACGTAAATTTTGATTTCAGAATCTTGGGTCAGAAAATGGACGAAAAAACCTCGATTTTTGGGACACTCTCTCAGTCTGAGCTTATAACAACATAAATTCAAAAAAAGATAATATTCAATTTTTCTAGAACATATATTCATAAATTATGTAATAATTTTTTTAAAATACATCCATTTTTACAATTTGCACTTTAATGCATTTCTTGTTTCTAATAACCGATTAATAGTTTGAAATGTACAATTCCTATTAAATAGAAAACTATGTTTCTTTGAGAATTATACGATATATTAACCAAATTCATATTATCTACTTTTTATTGTCTAAATTTGAGAAACGTTGTACTAAGTCATGCCGGGAAAAGATTTGAATCGTGGCTAGGCAAGCGTCTCCACGTTTTCATAGTAACCAGTATGGAGGTCGTCGTACGTGACGCGGCTTGAACGTATTTAGTTCCCCAAGTGGCGAGACCATAGTTTGTTGGGTCATGCGAGTTCCATTTGACGGGTGGATTTCATCCACTGACTTACAGGCACTGCCACATCCATGGAGTGTTATGGGAAATGAATAATTAATTTAAAATAAGAATGTTCCCAAACTCAGTTCACGAAAGTAATACTAATAATTCTTCGATGCTTCATTGATATTTAAAAAATATAAATTCGTCAAATTCTAAAAAAAAAAAATATTTTAAGAAATATGTTTAAAAAGTAATACATATCGCTGTATTCTAAAGAATAATCCATGTATTACAGTGCAAGTGCTATTTATCGATGTATTTAATAGAATACAATAATATATAGCACTTTTAAAACAAATTCTTGTTAATAATTTTTTTTTAATTTAATGAATTTAACATTTTTAAAATATCAATTACACAGTAAAGAATTATTAGTATTAATTTAATAAACTTAACTAATCGGGAACATTCTTATTTTTAATTTCCTCACAAGACTGAACGCTTTCATAGAACAGGATGGACGTGGCACCGCCTGTCGGCCAACGGATGAGTAGGCACATATCACGCCGGACATTTTTATACATTTTTGTCCGTTCTTCGCCATTAGATATGCATACACATATTTTTTCAGGATTTTTAACAGTGTGATTGGTACATTTTAGCACAAAACACCAGTCTCAGCATTTATTTATTTCAATTTTTAAAAGGAAAAGCATGAACCTCCAGCTTGTTTAGAAAATATTGAAAGGATGTGACATCACATCTAGGTGGAGGCATGGCGCGACAAAAATATTAATTTGAAATGAGTATACATTTTTCTTCTTTAAATGAAAATTCGAAAAAAACACTTTTTTCAAATATATTCTTATTATTAGTGATTTCAGAGTGAATAGTTTTATAATGAAAAATAAAAAAAAAAGGTGGATAACCTTAGGTAGCACAATTATAAGGTAGGATAGTGAAGATCGAAAAATCAAAACGGGAGTTTGGTGTAGGGGAGAGTGGGAATAATGAGAGGGAAAGGATAAGGGAAATAGAAAGAAGATTAGAAATGAAAGAAAGAGAAGAGAGAAAAAGAAACATAGTGATAAAGGGTCTAAGATTAGAAGGGAAGGAATTGAAAGAAGTAGTGGAAAATGTTCTAAAAAGGATAAATGCTATTGAGAGATAGAGGAAATGTGAAGTGTAGGAAAGGAAACGCGAAGAGGAGAAAAAATCGTACTAGTGAAGCTAAAGAAATGGGAACATAAAAGGGAAGTGATGATAAAGAAGAAGTTGTTGTATGGAAGCTCGGAGAGAGTAGAGGATGATTTGACGTGGGTAGAAAGGAATATGCCGTATAAGTTAAGGCAAATAGCGGAAGAGGAAAAAAGTAAGGGAAAAAGAACGTGGGCTAAGTATGGTAGAATACAGCTAGAAGGAATATGGTGGGATTGGGACGAAGAAAGGGACAAGATAGTAAGAAATGAGGTGCCGGAAAACTAGGAGAGAAAGGAACGGGAGAAAGGAAAATAAGAAATAGTAATAGTAAGAAGCAACGTGAGAAGAGAAACGAAGGAAGGGAAGAATGGAGGATATTTTACTGGAATATAGCAGGATTGGAGAGAAAGGATAGGGAGTTTATGAGAAATTTGACACAATGGGATGTAATAGTAATGATGGAGACGTGGCTAGATGAAAAGGGATGGGAAAGAGTAAGGGGAAGGTTACCAAGAGGTTACAAATGGCACGTTCAAAATGCAAAGAGGAAGAATAAAAAAGTCAGAGGAATGGGAGGAATGGTAATGGGAGTAAGGAACGAATGTATAACAGGGAAGGACAAGAAAGAGAGGAAAGAACAAAAAGAAGGATTAATAGTAGAAGAGGTAAAGATGGGAGGAGAGAAGTGGAAGATAGTGGGGGTTTATGTGAACGGTGATATTCAGGAGAAATTAGAGGAGATAAAAGAAATGATGGAAGAAAATAAAGAAGACATTAGGCTGATAATAGGAGGGGATTTTAATGCGAGAACAGGAGATAGAGGAGGAAGGGAATGGGGAGGAGAGAAAGGAAGAAAATCCAAAGACAAGATACTGAATGGGGAGGGAAAGAAATTGTTAAAGAGCTTGGAAGAGTTTGGATGGTTTATCTTAAACGGAAATATAGAGGGAGATGAGGTAGAGGAATATTCACGCTCTGGAGGAGAAAGGGGAACGGTAATTGATTATGTGATAGTAGATGATGAGGTAAGAGAGAAGGTCAAGACACTAGAGGTAGGGGATTATATAGATTCAGATCACTTTCCCATAATAGTAACATTAGAGGGAGAAAAAAATAATAAAAATATGGATAAAAAGGAGGCAAAGGTAAAAGGAGCAGGAAAAGGGGATTGGTTAATGGAAGAAAGAAAAGGTCAAAAATATCAACATGGGAGAGGGAAATGTGGACGAGGAGATGGAAATAATGATAGGAGAAATAAAGAGTGGATTAGAGTGCGCAAGCAGAAGAGAAGTTAATAAAGGAGGGAATAGAAGTGGATGGGATGAGGAATGTAAACAGAAAAAGAAGGAGGTCAGAAAGGAATTAAGAAAATGGAGAAAAGAAAAAAGTAGTGGAGAAGAATATAGGAGAAAAAAGAAGGAGTATACTGAGTTGTGTGATCAAAAGAAAGAGGAGAAGAATAAAAGGTTTGAGGAAGAGGTGGAGAAGGCTAGGATATTGAAATGGTAGAATGGAAAAAATATTTTATGGATTTGCTAGGAGGTATAGAGAGTAAAGTTATGAAAGGAGCGAAATATGGTAGAGAAGGAGATGAGGAAGAAGAAATAACAAGGCAAGAAATAGGCAAAGTGTTAGGAATAATGAAAGATGGAAAGGCACCTGGTGTAGATGAGATTCCAAATGAAGTCTGGAAATATGGGGGGACAGAACTGAAGGAATGGGCATGGATAATGTGTAATAGAGTATGGAGAGGGGAGAAGTGGCCAGAGTTATGGAAAGAAGGAGTAGTGGTACCCATAGTGAAGAAAGGCAAAGGGGAGGAGGTTAAAGATTATAGGGGTGTGACGCTAATGCCAACATTGTATAAAGTTTATGTAACTGTTTTGTCGGAGAGATTGAAGAAAGAAGTTGGAGAAAAAAACATAGAGCCACCGAATCAGGCAGGGTTTAGAAAAGGAATGGAGGTTATGGACAACATATATGTTCTGAATTATCTGATAAATAAAAGGATTAAAAGGGCGAAAGGGACAATGATAGCAATATTCGTGGACTTAAAGGCGGCGTTCGACTCATTGGATGGAGTCAAGATAGAAAAAGTTATGGTGAAAAAGGGGATAAGAGAGGGATTAAGAAAATCACGTGCATCCTAAACTATGACCCAAGACAGATTTATGTGTAAACATCTTCGGTAAACGTTGACTGAAATTGAAATCTTACATAAAGCAAATAATAACTCACGCACATGTGGGAGTACAAAAATTTATTTTCTCTTATATATAATGTCGTGCAAAAGTTTCTGGACACTTATTTTCCAATAGGATAATAATCCTAATCTAACAATGTAACAATAACCCTACTTTAATAATAATAAACTGTAGATTTTCTCTCTACTGACATATCCGGCATATTTTGCCGTATTTGGATGTTTTTTTTTCGGTATATTTTATCGTGTACTAAATTGAATTCTGAAGAATTTATTATGAATTCCAAACGATTGTAGATTAATTTCAAACAATTTTAGATTAATTGCAACTAGTTGAAAAATTGATATTTGCAGAAATATTTCGGAAAATAGAAAATTCAATGGAGATATTGATGACAGATGGAGGTTATGTGTCATATTTCCTTGTCATTCCTTGGCGGATCTTGATTTTCTCTTCCGGCAGATTTTCCCGGATTTTAAGTTTTCCGTCCAGAATATTTTTAATATCATTTTCCGTCAATTATCACGAATTTCCAAAATTTCCACAACTTTCATAAATTTCATAAATTTCCATAAACTTAATAAATTTCAACAACTTTTATAAATTTTAACAAATTTCCATAAATTTTAGAAATTATAGTAATTCATCAAACTTTTCATACATTTTAAAAATTAAAGGGAAATGGCTTAATGGTATAATAATAATAATAATAATAATAATAATAATAATAAAGCTCCTGCTCTTGCAGTCAGCCGCGTTGCTTTGGGCTAACTCCCCAATGCAACGAATTATGCGGTTACGACACAAGTATCGCGCAGTGCCACCCACAATAGGCCTCTCTCGGATGGAGGCCATGGTTCAGTTGGGAGTGGCAATAGGAACGAACCGAGGCGACGACCAGGCAATAACCCCGGACAAACGCGAGAACATCGATTTAAATGGTCGGACCAACTCAGGAGGGACCTTCTTACCTGTTGGCAAAGAAGCTCATCGGCGCGGAGAGGATTCATGAAGAGGTTGCATTACCGTTGGGGCAATATGCACCCGGAATATGCTCATAAAACGCCTCAGTATTTGAGAGATCAGGTATCCTTCTTGCGAAAAAACGGATATGAAGCTGTTTATCAACAGGAAGAGGGGCAACATCCTCCAGCGAACATTCCACCCGTTCCAGCAAGACCACCTTTGCAGATAGCCGATAATGTCAACATGAGAAGTAGGAGATCTATCCACCAAAAAGTCTTCCTCAGGATGGACAAATTAGCTGAAGCTA
>CAKNXH010059032.1:82625-92658 GCA_932178445.1 Andricus quercusramuli
GACGACCTTAAACTCTTTGCTTCCTCAAAAAAGGACCTTAACATCCTTGTAGATGCGGTAAATAGGTATTCTAAAGCGATTGGCATGAGCTTCGGACTGGAAAAGTGTGCCTGCGTCCACCTACACCAAGGAAGACTAGAAACTACATCATCCAGTGACGATCAGGATGTTCAACTCATAGGCGGAAATACCATTCAACATCTTGGTATTGGAGAAACATATACATATCTTGGAATACCGCAAGCGGAAACCCAAAATGTGCATAACTTGAAAACGGCCCTTGGAAAAAGGTATCGCCAAATTCTCAGAAAAATTTGGGCTTCCGAATTATCTGGAAAGAATAAGATCCAGGCGACCAATATGCTGGCCGTTCCTATACTGCTCTACACGTTTGGTGCAGTAAAATGGAACGTCGATGAGTTAAAACAACTTGATCGAAGCACACGCAAGATGATGACAATACAACGAAGTCTTCATCCTAGATCTTCCGTACCTCGGATATATCTCCCTCGCGATAAAGGGGGTAGAGGCTTGCTAAGCTTGGAGTGTCTTCATCGAAGGACGGTTCTGGCTACAGCCTGCTAGGTTCTAAAAAGCACGGATTCCCTGATGCGACTTGTACATCAACATGAAGTCGCCAATGCTGCTGTGTTTTTATACCATGCCGCAGATAGGGCCGCAGAGGAGCTTGACCTCCCATTTAATTCCAGCGACACTACACAAGGGCTAGCATCACTAACACCTCTGGTGCTCAAAAGTCGTATACAGGAAGCAGAACATACGCTCCTGCTAAGAGAACATGCTGACAAACCCCTTCATGGCAAGTTCTACGGCATCATACGTAAAGAAGAGCTCTCAATGGGTCGGTGCAACATGTTTCTCAAGTCTGCTGGATCGAGATCGGAGACCGAGGGATTTCTTTTTGCCTGTCAAGACGGCGTCATAGACACCTTAGTTTACCGCGAGCGCATAATGAATGTACCTGTACGCGATACCCACTGCCGAGCGTGCAAGCAAGAGCCCGAAACACTTGGACATGTTCTCAGTGGATGCTCTAAATATGCATGCTACGCGTACATAGAGAGACACAATGCAGCTCTAAAAGTTTTATATTACCATCTTAGGCATTTCTATGGTGTTGATCTATTGCCCGTCTTGCCATACGCCCAGGGGGAGCTCGAGTCAGTTGTGGAAAATGATCAATGTAAGATCTACTGGAATTTCTCATTCTCCACCACTCAACGTATCAGTGCTACGAAGCCTGATATTGTCCTCCAAGATCTGAAAAAAAAGATCATTTACGTGATTGAATTCTCGGCACCAGCCGATGGTAATATCACGGCAAAGGAGGAAGAAAAACGGGCGAAATATCAAGCACTTCTGTTCGAGCTGAGTAGACTGTACCAAGGCTACAAAGTCCATCTTATAATTCTCATACTCGGCTGTCTTGGAGGTATGAAAGCTTCATTTATTAGCCAACTCAACAAGATTCCGGCTTGCCAGCGTCAGGCTCATTTCATCGCGAACCGGATGCAAAAGGCTGTTCTTCTGGGATCACTCCATCTGGTCCGTCAACACTGTTCCTCTTAATATTCTACAAAGATTGGTAGCTCTAAAAAAGTATCCAGAGGTGAAACCTTCATCTCCAACTGTCTGGTCTGCCGCGTAAGGTCATCCGCGGCTAGAGACCTGACTCCAAGGAACAGTGTTGCCCGATGTTCTCACGCGTAAATTTCCCGCTCTTGCTTACCTTCTAGGATAGAAGGAGCAGAAGCGGATGACGTACACGTTCCAGTAGCTTTGGGATTGGTTTCTTTAAGGAATCATGATCGAAGCTTCCGGAGCCTACAACTTCTCAAAAATGATGGGTGGAAATATATTATAATTTGAGGAAATTTTAGAAATTCATGGCAACAGAACGGTAACTTTTCTAACCAGTAACTGGGGTGCCTTCCCGCCCCTCACGAGACGTTGGAATGGAGTAGGGTTTGAACCAACATTATTTCTATAACGAGTCACAGAGGTGCCTTACCGGAAGAAAAAATTAAGATCCGGCAAAATATACAGGATCCGTATACACTACAAAAATAAAATTCTTAAACAAATAATTATTGTTTGAATAATAAAAACTTATTTACAAAATACTTGGAAACTCGTCCTGGAAGAACACCATTTTTAGTATGAATTTAATAGAGAACTGCTATTTTGCATTTTTTGGGGTCCCGTTCCAAGCATAATAACAATTCACAAAAACTTTATAACAAGTAGCTCTTTTTCCCATTTTTTTCTAAATCAAGCTTTTCCCATTTAAAACCCCATGTTAATTTCAAAGGCCTGGTGGTACGGGTTAACTTCGACAACAAAAAAAGAAAACAAGAAGAATGTTAAGTTGATAAACTGTAAATATAAATTAAGTATTAATTTTTAAAATTGAACTGTAGTACTACTCTTAACAATAGAATTATAATAAAATTGATTTTATAACACGATTCTGAATCTGTTTATAATTAAATAATTTATAGATTTTTACGTTAAAAATTGAACTATTTCAATTTGAATACCTTACGTAATTAATTAAATGTATGCTTCCGATTGAAACTTCAAAATCTTTTTTTAATTCTCGAAAACATTTTAATTAATATATTCATAATTTTAAAGTTTTCATTGTTTCATTTTTTCTTATTTTTCATTTGTAAATGACATTTTTCATTTGAGATTTTCAAGAAACAACTTATAATCACTAAATTGTACTGTTTTAAAGTTAAAATTGTTCAAAAATGATATAATTTTCAACACTTAAAAAATGCATTGATTCATTCTTCAAACTATTTTATTTGGGACCGTACTTAAATTACGTAACAGCTTAAGGGGGTGGGAGGGTTCAAAAGAGTTTGGTACCCCTCCCTCCACAGATGGGGGGGGGGCCCCCCTTCATTCATGTATGTAACTTTCGGAAATTCACAAATTAAATAATCATCTTGCAGAAATTGTACAGAAATTTAATATGAATTCAACTTTACGCACCAAAGAAAACTAGTGAGTGAAAAAAGGAACCTAGCCAACAACAATTTTTTTAATTCAGGAAAAAGGTCAGGGATTTGGAAAAAAATCGTACGAAAGTCCGAGATTTATATAACTTTAAATAACTGTCACACCGAATAGATTTGAAAATTTTCAACTTTTATTTGAAATTATTTTATTCCGCTTATAAAAGATTCTAGGTTCAAAATGTTACAAATGTAATATTCTGGTTCTTGAATATTAATTATCAGGGAAAATGAAAAGGTGGTTAGGGGAAAATTAGAGAATTTTTAAAATGCAGTTTCGCGGTAATCCTGATATAACATTCTTCTTAGTAATTTATTTGCTTTGTATTTATATTTCTTTTTTTGCAGTTGCTTCTTCCTGAAAATGATCTTTTTAGTTGTAAATTTTATTATTTGTTTGAAAATGCAACAGTTTTGTTCAAAAATTTCCTGAAGAAGATTAATAAATTCTATCACTTATATCCAGAAAACATTAATTTTCCACGATTTTATGATAATATAAGATCAAGTATTCTAATCCGGCAAAATATGCCGGATTTCAATTTTCTTTTCCGGTATATTTTATCGTGTAGTAAATTGAACTCTACAAAATTTAATATGAATTCAAAATGCGAGAGAGAGAGAGAGGAGATGGAGACGGAGAGAGAGAGAGAGAGAGAGAAGGAGAGAGAGAGATGGGCAAAGAGAAAGACTGAAGGGCTCCTTTCTATGGGTGAAGAAAAGCGAGCCTCCGGTCTGAGCCATAAGACACAACGTGTCTGTCACAGGCCTGCGTTACACTATGCAGTCGTGGTTTCATTCGAATCAGGCGCGACTCCCCATATCGAGGTCTAAGATGTTTACACATCAATAAAGAGAGTATCGGAAATTTTTAGAGAGACAAAAAGCAAGGTAAAGGTAGGGGAGCAAGTGGGAGATAGTTTCTGGCTGGTGAGAGGGGTAAGGCAAGGATGTCCTCTGAGCCCACTTTCATTTGATATATTAATATCAGACTTGGAAGAAGAAATGAAAAGAAAAGGGTGGGGAGGAGTTAGGATAGGGAACGAAAAGATATATACACTGGCATACGCATACGATATAGTGTTGATGGCAGAGGATAAAGAAGGGATGGCAGGCTTAATTACCGGATTAGAGAAATACTTAGATGGAAAAAAGTTGAATTTAAATGTAGAAAACACAAAGATAATGAGTTTCAGAAAAGGAGGGGGAAGAAAGAAAGAATGGACGGGGAGATGGAAGGGAAAAAAATTAGAAGAAGTAAAAGAGTTTAAGTATTTGGGATATACCTTGTAAGCAAATGGAGATTATAAAGCTCATATAAGAGAAAGGATAAAAAAAGCAGCAGGGGTAATGGAACAGATATGGGGAATAGGAAAAAGAAGATTTAAAAAAAATTGGAGAATGAAAATGTGGTTATTTGATATGCTGGCATGGCCGGTATTAGGTTATGGAGCAGAGATATGGGGATGGAAAGAAAGGAAAAAGATTGAAAGTTTACAAGAAAGGTATATAAGGTGGACGCTAGGGGTAGACTGAAGGACGCCGGGATATATGGTGAGAGAAGAAGCGCAAAGGGATAAATTAAGTACGAGAGCGGGAAGGAGGGCATGGAATTTTGTGACGAAGCTGAGGGAGGGAAAGGGAGGGGACTTAGCGAGAAAGTGTTTGATGGAGGTTAAAGGAAAGAGAGGGAGGGCGAAAGGAGGGAGTTCTTCAAGGCTAGAGATATAGAAGACGGGACTGGAGTCAACTATGAAGAAATGGAAAAAAGGGAGAGAGAGAAAGACAATTAATAGAAAGATGGGGGATGATTGAGGAATCAAAATATAATATATGGTATAAGATGATAAAAAAGGAAGGAGTACCAAAGTATGTAGAAAAGGGATGGGGAGAGAAAAGATGGACAAGAATAGCAAGATTTAAATTGGGAAACGAGGTAAGGGCAAGTATGTATTTTAAAAAGAATGTTAACAGGAAGTGCAGAATCTGTGAATGAGAAGAGGAAACATGGGAGCATGTGTGGGAAGGATGTAGGAGAGGAATGGAAGATAAAGGAAGCTGGCAAGAGAATGTGGTAAGGATTTTAGGGAAGGATGGTTTGGGGGAAGAGTGGATGAAGGAATTAGAGATTGCTAGGGGAGCAATTGAAAAAAAATGAAAGAATGGATGCAAAAAATGGCAAACTGGAGGTACAAGAGAAGTGAAAGAAAAAGGAAACGGAAGTCGCCTAAATTAAATTAGAAGCGTAAAGATTTGTAAGTAATGATTATTATGTAATAGCATAAGTAAATTAAGATGCGTTTACGTTACCGCTCTCTCTCTCTCTCTCTCTCTCTCTCTCTCTCTCTCTCTCTCTCTCGCTTGCACTCTCGCTTTCGATCACTCGTTCGCTAACACGTCCCAAATTGCACTATCGTCGAAATTAGATTTAAGGCGTTAGATATAAGAATTTATGTAAATAGGTGTAAATAATTGTAAATAGTAAGGATAAGATTTTATAAAACATGTAGAAGGAAGTGTTGTAAGAAATGGAAGTCATGTAAACCCTTAGGGGACACATTATGAATAAAGAAGACTGAACGCTTTCGTAGAACAGGATGGACGTGGCACCGCCTGTCGGCCAACGGATGAGTAGGCACATATCACGCCGGACATTTTTATACATTTTTGTCCGTTCTTCGCCATTAGATATGCATACAAATATTTTTTCATGATTTTTAACACTGTAATTGGTACATTTTAGCACAAAACACCAGTCTCAGCATTTATTTATTTCAATTTTTAAAAGGAAAAGCATGAACCTCCAGCTTGTTTAGAAAATATTGAAAGCTTGTGAATCACATCTAGCTGGGGGCATGGCGCGACAGAAATATTAATTTGAAATGAGTATACATTTTTCTTCTTCAAATAAAAATTCGGAAAAAACACTTTTTTCGATTATATTCTTATTAGTGATTTTAGAGTGAATAGTTTTATAATGAAAAATAAAAAAAAATTGGATAACCTTATTTTTTGAATCTGATGAAAACAAGAACGACAAAATAATGGTACAAAAATGCTTAAAAGTCGTTGAACTTTCAGAATCCTTCATAAAGTTTCACTATAAATTAAACATTTATGATTTAGCACCCCTTGACAATACTCGGAGAAAAAATAACTCGCATACTTGGTTTTAAACAGTCCCGTCAGTTTTATTTTGCTGAAACACCTCTAATAAATATTAAAATACATTTTAGAAAATCCGAATTTTAACGCTAACAGAAATGTTTTACAAATCAAAATTTCAGCAATTACATAATGTACGGTTCACCATTTCTAAACGGGCTTAACTTTATGTATTCTATGATTCCATTTAAGGTATATTAAATTTATTATTAAATTAAATGATTAAGGCCATGTGACGAGTGGGTCACGTGACCGGATTCCTACCTTGCCGACACTTTTTTTATTCGTCCACTTATTTTCGCACGAATAGCAACATCGAGTTGAAAATTTAAGATGATAAATAAGAAGCAATACGAAATGCGGCTCTAGTCCTAAATTGTAATAATCATGAAAAATTTTTTTTTGCTTTTTTCATAATTATTACAGTTTAGGACCAGAGCCGCCTTTCTTAGTGCTTCTCATTTATTATCCCAAATTTTCGACTCGATGTGGCTATTCATGTGAAAATAAGTTGAAAAATGAAAAAAGTGCCGGTATGGTAGGAATCTGGTCACGTGACCCACTCGTCACATGGCCTTAATTGATTTGCTTTATCTTTCAGGTGCCTCAGATTTGCCGAGACGAGCCGTGCCAACTGGGAGTCGACGAAGCTGGACGTGGACCAGTTTTAGGACCAATGGTATATGGAATTGCGTACGCTCCCTTAGCGGAAAAGCAGCTTCTCGTAGATTTGGGATGTGCCGATTCAAAAAGCTTAACAGAAGCTAAGAGGGACTCCATTTTTGATAGAATATGTAAAAAGCACGACCATATGGGCTGGGCTGTTGAAGCTATATCACCAAATTACATATCCAACTGCATGTATCGACGAACAAAAACATCGTTGAATGAAATTTCAATGAGTTCGGCAATAAAGTTAATCAAGCTGGCAATACAGGCTGGCGTTAATCTTGCCGAAGTGTACGTCGACACTGTCGGTAAACCCGAGAAATATCAGGCCAGACTGCAGGAAATTTTTCCCGACCTGAAAATAGTCGTGGAAAAAAAGGCTGACTCGACTTTCCCTATTGTGAGTGCTGCTAGTATATGTGCAAAAGTATCAAGAGATCACGCTTTACGTGCTTGGCAATTTCGAGAGGGCGACAATGAAAACGAATACGGAAGTGGTTATCCCAATGACCCAGTGACTAAAAATTGGTTGTCTGAAAATGTAGATCCAACTTTCGGATTCCCGATGATAGTCAGATTTAGTTGGTCCACTGCCGAAACGATTCTCGAATCCAAGGCTTTAGCTGTTGAGTGGGAGGAAGATGAAGAAGACGCCAGTCCTACTAATAAGAAAATTTCCAGTTACTTTATGAAGACTCCAAAGACGGCAAAAAGAGAGAAGTACAAGTTTTTCAAGGAACGTTCTCTTTTCAATGCCACTAATCTATAACATTGTCAAAAAACTGGACACTGTAAGCGATTGACATATTTTTATTATCGAAGTTAATCGCAGTGAAAGTACTTTCTTTTATATACATATTTACAATTCCTTTTTTACGCTTGAATATGACGAAAGTATGGTGGATTTACATGAGTTTCGCTTTAATTATATGTATAATTAATAATCAGGAATGTTAAATGAAGGGTAGAAATGCAAAAGGAGTCAAGCGCCATTTTTCACTTTTTTCAGGAGAGACTAAAAACATGTTGTAAATTCAGCGGGAACATTTAAGAAAAAAATAAGGAAGTACTTTCGAGATACTTTCATCCTCTATCGAACTAAAAAAAGTTTTCTCACAAAAAGCTATCCGGTATCGAGAAATTGAATGAAACAGGTCACGATTCGAGGTTAGATTTTGGGTCCGTATCGACTTTTAACATCTTTCAACATTAATTGTGGAGTCAATTTGCAGTTTAAGAAAAAACTAAAAATTTGAATTCTAGCTATTGAATGGACGAATTGGTTTCCAAAAATAGTAATTAAAAATAATTAGCCAGTGTCGAGAATAATGAAATTTGATTTTTTACTTTGTGGTCATAAAAGCTTCTCGGACTGTGAAAACAAGAACACAAATTTTGAAAAATGATGTCCCAAAAAAATCCTTTCGCAGGCATGTGTAATAGAATTTATCTGATTTTTTCAGCTAATAAACCCGATTTCGAAAATTTGGCGCTTGACTCCTTTTGCATTTCTACCCTTCAAATATGAAATATTAATGTTAATCTTTTTAATATATTATAAACCTATCAATTCATATTAAATGGACTAGATTAATAATGTAACCTTGCAAACCTTGCAAACCTTCTCCAGTTGCTTCATTTTTACGAGATTTTGCAGATTCCAAGATATTTGGTATAAAATGAGCACTTGAGAATATTTCGAATAAAAAAGTGTGGATAAAGATAAAATATTTGCTGCATATAAAAAATGTTATCAAACAAATGTAGATACCTTATTTTTAAATTCATAGGCAGTTTATTGGGAGAAAAAAAATGTCGACTATGTCTTCTACCTTGAGGTATGTATCTTTAAAATGTTTCCAAGTCTGGCAAAATATAAAACTAGCTGTGAATTCGATTTCGAGTGTTTCCACTTTGTTTGTATTTATAATTATATGGTGCTCATTTCACGAGCACTTTGCTTCCCGATAGCAAATGTATTTGCTTCCTCATAGAGGAAGCATTAGTTATTTTTTTCAATAATAGGCAAACCGAAGTCTTCATTTTACTCAATTTAAAAATAGAAATTTACCAAAAATTAAAAAATTACAGAATAATACAAAAATGTTTTAAATAACAAGACAAATCAGACAAATCAAATCTTGGGTTCGAAATAATAATTTTTTGAGCTGGAAAAGGGAAAGGAAAAGTTCTGTCGCACCCTATCCCTTTCCCAGCTTTACGATTTCTTCACAAAACTTGTCATAATATTACTCTATTTGAAAATTTATGATCAAAAAGTCTTTTCTATTCATGCATCAACTTTAAATTATGTCGGTGAAAAAAGTTTTTCTGTTTGAACCTGATGATTCAGATATTATAAATGAGCAGAAATTCCCTAATCTTCAATAAGGTGTATTATTATTATTATAGATCAATTAATTTGCCTTGAATCAAGAGATTTTTTCCGTTCTTGCATCAATTTTGAATTATGTTACTGAAAAGAAGTTTTACTATGAAAAACCGTGTTTTCAAATATTATGCAATTTCACAATTTCCATACTCTCCAATAAAATGCCTTAATATTATAGGTCAATCGATACATCTCGAATCAACACATATTTTCTGTTCTTGCATCAACTTTGAATTATGTTAATGAAAACAGTTTTACTATAAAAAAACGATTTTCAAAATATAAAAATTACCATAACTTCCCTATTCTTTGATAAAATGCATTATTATTATTGGTCAATGGATTCGTTTCGAAGCAACGAATCTTTTATATCCTTGCATCAACTGTGAATTATGCTAGTGAAGAAAGTTTTACTATAAAAAACCGATTTTCAAAAAATATAAATTACCATAACTTCCCTACTCTTCAATAAAATGTATTAATATTATAGGTCAATAGATTCGTCCCGAATCAATGAATCTTTCACATTCTTGCATCAACTTTGAATTATGCTAATGAAAAAAGTTTTACTATAAAAAACCGTATTTTCAAATATTATGCATTACCATAGCTTCCTTACTGTTCAATAAAATTCATCAATATTATAGGTCAATCGATTCGACTCGAATGAACACATCTTTTCTGTTTTTACATCAACTTTAAATTATGTTAATGAAAAAAGTTTTACTATAAGAAACCGATTTTCAAAATATATAAATTA
>CAKNXH010059032.1:92668-147735 GCA_932178445.1 Andricus quercusramuli
GAAACCGATTTTCAAAATATATAAATTACCATAACTTCCCTACTCTTCAATAAAATGTATTAATATTATAGGTCAATCGATTGGTCCCGAACCAAGGCATCTTTTATATTCTTGCGTCAACTTTGAATTATGCGAATGAAAAAAGTTTTGCTATGAAAAACCGATTTTTAAAATATTATTGAGTGCTAGAAAAAAAATGCATTAAATATTTTTTGAAATCCTTCGGTCAGTTTCAAGATATTAGTGAGGAAAATAAGCTCTCCAAATTTCATCAATTTATCTGCAACCGTTTTCTAGTTATCGTGTTCACAAAAAAGCGTGACATCCACACATCCACACATCCATACATCCACACATCCACACACACACACATCCGGACAATTGCTTAGAACATTGTATTAGACATTTTTAAATTAGGGAGGGTTCAATTAAATGAATTTAAAAAATTTGAAAAATGTCACCATTACAAAGCTTCCTCTATGAGGAAGCAAAAAGTGAAACAATCTGCGTGTTAACAATTATAAGCAGAATCAAAGATATTTTAGCTGTGCAACAAAATTGATAACGTTATAAGGTATGCCAAAGTGCATATTTTGCAAACCGTAGACACAATCAGAAATTATTTTATTCTTCAACCAATTTCTGTACTGTAGATGTTCGGCACGAGTACGATTTTCTTGATATACTAGTATTGAAGTATTTGATATAGGAACAATCTTCATTACAAGCATAATGTAGCGATCCTATAAATTTTAATAATCGGTTAAGGGTGTATTCTAGTTGGTCACTTTGGAAAAATCGATTTTTTTTTACATTTTTCGAATTTATATGTATCTAAGAATATTGTTTTCAATTTTTATGAAGATCCGAGCAGTATAAGTATTTTTTTTAACCCAAACGTTATCACCTGACCGCGCGACGCGCGACTTCGTGCGAGCAGTATCGAAACGTTATCATTGTGGCTAAAGGGTGTATAGTGTAGTTGGTCACTTTCGAAAAATCGATTTTTTGTTATTATACATTTTTCGAATGTATATATATCTAAGAATATTATATTATATTATACGGTGCAGGCATCGCAGATTGAATGTTGGTAAGATTTTTAATGATTTTTTGTTTAAAAAAAACTTTAAACGCGTTTTTCTCAAAACAACGTTTTTTCGGACTAGCTCCACGATTTCTCCAGAACCAGTTTAGCGATCCTTCTGAAATTTTAACCACATATTCTACACATACGATCTCACAGAGTGAACTACAATCATGTTAAAATTTCGATTTTTACTATATTTTTTAAACAAAAAACAGAAAACAAACAACTAATTTCAATTTTTTGCTTTCTTCTACATAAAATTAACAAAATTAGTTGAAAATTAATGTCCGTAGTTCATTTTGTAGCCACTGTCATACCGAATCCAAAAAGATTTGGTTTTTTTGTTTGAGATAAGCCGTTCCTGAGATATCATGGAGAAGGCAACTTGCTACTAAGTTATTGCGTTGCGTTCAAATACGGATTTCGTATGTAAAAGTTGAAAAAAATGAACAAAAAGAAATCTTTTTTTTTGTATTGTAAGACTTTATTTATCACACCTAACAATTTTTATATCCATATCTTCCATAGCATGCTCACAAAAAATTCCCGAAAATAGCCTATTTTTTTAGCCCTCGAACTAGAATACACCCTCAAACCATCTTTGTTGAATTTCCTGTGATCCTTTTACGTATACAGTGCAAACACACATGCATACGTCTTATCTATGAATTATTCTTGACACAATTGACTATTTCAATAAAAATATAAATGACAGTTGAAATTTTATGGTAGACAGTGGCGGTGTAAATCACTTATTATATCACTCGTAGAAGAGAATTTCGTTTCACCAAACTAGTAGGTAAATGAAGTAAAGTAAGAAGATTATATTAAATAATTTATGTATCGCACGTATGATTTACGCATTTTATCAGCGTATTTTCAGTTATAAAAGTAGCCGTTTACACAACAGGAGGAGCGAATGCGCATGCACGCAGTCCATAATACTCCTAGGAATATTATAGGCTCATAATCGTACTGTGCGCAGTCGCCCGTGTACGATTATAGCTGCATCAACCTAAACTCAAATTTCAGACGTTTTTCAGGATTTATTTATATTTATTTATTTATATTTATATTCATATTTCAGGATTTATCAATCCTTTAAATAATACCATTGTTCCATTCAGTCAAATAATACCCCTAAACATTGATAAATTTATTTGATATATTTTTTTAAATGTTTGTAGTTAGATACGGCGATACCACGCTGAAAACACCAGTTCCCGTTAGATCACTGAAGTTAAGCAGTGTTGGGCGCGGTTAGTACTTGGATGGGTGACCGTTCGGGGAATACTGCGTGTTGTTGACCCGTCGTGGGAGTGGTGGACCCACACTGGTAGTATTTATCCACCTAGAAACACTACCCGAATCGGGTAGTGAGGCAATGAACTTTCGAGTTCGAAATGCTAATCAATTTTTTTTTTTTTTTGTAGTTAGATAAGTTTAAGATGCGAATAAATTCAAATTCGTATCATAAACATATAAAAAAATAGATACATTTTAATTGTTACAACAAATTTGGAAAAAAGGAATAGAGAGGAAATTAATAGATCATTTTTTAAGTGAATTCACCGATTTTAAATTTAAATTTAAGGATGGTCGAGCGTAACCGGGAAATGTTTGGAAAACTTAATTAATTACCAAGCAAAAACATATTAGTGTTGCAACTCATACACATATTCTAAGAGAAAAATATTTATTCTACCAGAAAAAAAAATTAACATAAAAATGTATTTTTTTAACAACAGTTAGTCAAAGTTTAATGGAGTTTTTTCCTAGCTTACTCTGAAAATATAATCGGATTCTATATGAGAGCTCATCTTCTACTTTAAATACAATTATAATACTTCACCGCGTCACACTGGAGCAAAATTATGAAAAAATGTTCAAAATACGATTCCGGCTAGAATTTTCAATTAATTTTAGCGTTTTTTTTTTAATTGAAGCTAACTTAGTTCTTAAGAAATTTGTCATCCCAGAATGTTGAAAAAATTTAGTTTCTTGTATTCAAACCTTTATCCTATTCTAAAAAGACGATTGAGTCGAAGTCGAAATATCGTAACGCCTTTTCCGCACTTCTGATTCGTCGTGTAGTTATCGATTGTGATTTTCGACAATCGATACTTGCCGTTCGGAAATTCCGGCTCCTCATTTGAATTTGGTTTCATTAAATAATTTTATTTATGTATAATATTATTATTTACTATGATAAACTAATAAATCAGTCATTGAGTCTAAGTCGAAAGATCGTAACGCCTTTTCCGCACTTCTGATTCGTCGTGTAGTTATCGATTGTTCCTATTCTAAAAAGACGATTGAGTCTAAGTCGAAAGATCGTAACGCCTTTTCCGCACTTCTGATTCGTCGCGTAGTTATCGATTGTGATTTTCGACAATCGATACTTGCCGTTCGGAAATTCCGCGTCCTCATTTGAATTTGGTTTCTTTAAATAATTTTATTTATGGATAATGTTATTATTTACTATGATAAACCAATAAACAATAATGATATTAGTATGGTTTATCAGTCATATAATTACATGATTTATATTGATGGTTATATTTTGTTAATTATGGTTTCATGGTCCAGTCCTACGTCCTGTCGATCCGGTTGTAACAACAGCTGAGCAGCAGTGAGATTCCGATAGCGTGTCGAAAATCGAACGGACCTCTTTTTCTAATGTATGGAGATAGAAAGAGAGGTTTGTTCGATTTTCTACTTCGAAACAACATCTGAGTACCACTGCAGGACACAAAATTTTTCGAAACGTGTCGGCTTTGTTAGTTTCTATTAAAAAACGTGTTCGGTTCTTAGTTTCGATTGATAAACGTGTAAAACTTCTTCGAAACGCGTTGCTTTTATCGATTAAAAACGGAACTGCTACTTTCAAAAATTCTTCATTGGGAACACTGCAGTGGATAAAGCGACAGTTGAGAAGCACGCGCACGTGTACTGTTCTAAAGAGTTTAGGTGCTCGGTTAAATTCTCACGAGCATGAGAATATGCTCGAGAATATGCTCGACCTTTATGTGCTTTTAGAATTTAATGAGCATTTTTGAGCATTTTGAATTAGGATTTAAACAATCGTATTTTCTACTTTCAATAATAATAATTACATTGTTTAAATTTCGCGGGAAAATGCATCGCTTTAAATTCAACTCAAAACATTAATTTTCTATCAAAAAGACTCATTTTAAACAAATCACACGAAAAAAAATCAATTTTCAACCAAAATTAGAACAGTTGAAATGTCAGAAAAATAAATGTTCAACAGAAAAAAAAAATTTCCACAAGATATTTTTTTTTTTTCATTGAAACAAATTATTTTTTAACAAAACACGTAACAATTCAATTTTTAGTTGGGACAATCAATTTTCAATCAAAAAAATGAATTCTCAACAAAATAATTCAATCTGAAACTAAAAAAGATAAATTTACAACCCAAATAAATAATATTCAAAATTTGGAGCCAGAGAAGAATATTAAAAAAAACGAGTTTTCAGTAAAATTAATTAATTTTTAACTGAAAATATAAATTTTCAAGCGAAAATGCAATCATTATATCTTCAGTTGAAAAGAAAAATTAATTTTCAACTGAAAAGAAATGAACTTTCAACCTAAGAAATTGATTTTTAATCACAATGATGAATTTTTAAACAAAAATATTAAATTTGGACCAAATAGTAGACTTTTCAATTCAAAAGATGAATTTTCTATCAACAAAAAAAACGAATTTTCAACTGAATAGTTTTTTTCCAATGAAAGAAATGAATTCTTAACAAAAAATAGAATAGTTCAAGTGATTTTTCAACTAAAATGATGAATCTTCAATTTAAAAATTTTAATTTTGAACCAAATACATTGATTTCCAAAAAATAGTTCAATTTTCACCGAAAAAATTAATCTTCAATAAAATTAAAGTAAATTTTAAACGAAATAGTATAATTTTCAACTAAGTAAAAAATGTGTTTTCTTGATAGCAAAAAAATTCTTTTTTAACGACGTAATTCAATTTTAACCCAAAAAAGATAAATTTACAAACCAAAAATATAATATTTCAATTTTCAGTTACAGAAGTATATTTAGAAAAAACGAGTTTTCAGCGAAATTAATTAATTTTCAACTAAAAATATAAATTTTCAAACGAAAATAGAATAGTTATATCTTCTGTTAAAAAAATTAATTTTCATCCAAAAACAAAAACAAATTTTCAACCGAAGAAATTAATTTTCAATCACAATGATGAATTTTCAACCGAAAATATGAATTTTTGACCAAATAGTGGATTTTTCAACCCACAACACGAATTTTCTCTATCAACAAATAGAGAAGAATTTTCAACCAAATAGTTTTCTTTTTATCCAAGGAAATTAATTCTTTAAAAAATAGATTCATTAAATTTTCTACTGAACAGATAATTTTTTAACGAAAAAGATTACATTTTTATCAAAAAAAAGTAAATTTGCCACAAAAAATGGAATAGTTAAAGTGAATTTTCAACTAAAATGATGAATCTTCAATTTAAAAAAATTTAATTTTCAACCAAATACATGAATTTCAAACTGAAAAGATCAATTTTCCACCAAAAATAAATTAGGATAATTTTCAGTTCCTAAAATAAATTTTCAAACAATCCATGAAGATGTAGGCGTTTCTGAGTTATTTTCCTCTTCACTACGAGCTGATAACTCCATGTTACTGGGATATTCAGTCTCGTCTGCTTCTTCCTCGTCATTAATTGATTTATATGACAAATCATCATCATCAATACTTTCTTCTACTTTACTCTTTGCTTCCCCTTCTTCTTCTTTACTTTTTATTGGCTCAAGTTTTTTTTCTTTCATATTCTTGAGACCACCAACCTATGCTTCCGTCGAATTGATTCACTAGCTCTAGCAATTTGATGTAAAATATTTTTTTGCTTTTGGAAATTTTCCTGACGTGAAAATATGTTGATACATCAACGTCTAAGGTGCGACTGTTTCTGTATTGATCACAGCATATGTATATATTACTTTTCCAGATTTATGAAACAATCAAAACCTTTCCTATATCTACCTTGATAATATTCCTATCCTTGTCAATTACAACGAATCCATACTTATCACCATTCCAGCAAGCTAAACACATATGTTTAAATTTTGAATAAGTCATATCAGTATTCACATGATCATCATAAATATGCTTTAGATTCATTTCATCTTGTTTAAATAACACAAGTAAATTAACATTATCGCGTACAAGATGTTTAGGAATATGGGCATATGTCTGGCTCAAGTAAAAACAGTCGACATCCTTGTGTCTACCCATAGAAAAAAATGCTCTTATATTATCCTGTTTCTCGCAAGCCACATCATCAAATACAATGACTGAATTTGGTTTTACTTCACTTGGCATTATAACCTCCTCATGCTCATTGAAAGGATAGTACTCAACGCCATCTACAGATTGAAGGACTTTTTCCAAAAATTCATACTTTGGTTGATTCAGAGATTTTGAGTAGATGTAAATATTTTCGAATCTTAGTCCATTTGGATGTATCAGTAGAGCCAGCAAAGCATTTGTCTTTCCACAGTTGGAAGATCCACAAAATATTGCTCGTACGCTATTTGGTAACAAATGTCCATGTCGTTTTTCTCTAATCTCGTTTTGAACAAGCAAATCAAAATTCTGGATAGGTAGTTTCACAGGTTGTGTTTTAAACTGCATCTTGACGAAGACTGACTGGAAATCCTATAAATATCTTGGTTATATAGGTTGAACCTTCAGTCTGAACGTATCCCTTGCATAGATATGATCGTTCACAGAGGCAAACGAGTCAGTTGTAAACGAACCTCGAAGCAGGCAAGACTTTTCTATTTGAATTTCCCACACCTTTTCCGATTTTTCTTATTACTTTCAATTTAGTTTTTAACGCTTTTAAAATTCCTACTGTTGATTGAACATGCATTTTTTGACCTACAGACAATTCTAAATACTTTAACATATTATTTAATATTTTAATATTCTGCCTACCAAATTTGATCCACTTGTTGATTTTATTGATTTTTTTATTCTCAGTTAGCATGATGTATGCCTGGTCCATGATGGAGATGAGTTTCCTGCTTTGTTCAGGCTCCATTTTTTTTTCTGTCAGGCACGAGTCCACTACAAGAATTTGATGCTCACTTGGTGGCTGAGAATCAACTGGAAAATTTGTTGGCGTGAAACGACTTTTTAACACATAATATGCCACTGAATAGAAACTTTAACCTAGAGGGTACACTCACCTCCCACAATCACCTCCTTTTCTAATGTCCTGTTCACGAATGTCAATTGCAAAGCTCTTCCAGCAGTCTTGGTATTTATAGTGTGGATAAAAACTGGAAAAAAATTCCGATGAAACAACCTTTCTTTTTAAAAACTCATAACATTTCACTGAATTTTTCACCTTAAATCCAAACAAACACTAACCTTTTTTTAACAGGCAACGTTTTAAATGCGACTCTCAGATAAACTGTCAGAAAGTATGTTGAGGATAAAAGAATTATTGATTTATGAAATCACTGCACTGAATCTGGCAATACACTGGAAATTTTTTTGCAGCTCGCGCCTCATATAGCTGAGGATTATTATTATTATTATTATTATTATGAAGGTTAATACCTAAGCAGAAAACGTTTTTGCGATGTAACTTCAAGGGCAAATGAAAAAAATATAACCTTGAAGCTATTTTACGTAAAATTCAAAATGCGTTTTATATTCATGAATTCCGTTCGTACAATTCTCAAAAACTGGAGTAGCTACCGGATGCAACCTGATCCTTGAGAATAAATCAAATTCATATGGACGAAAACAGGATGTCACATCAAATTTCACATACATACACACTTGCATATTTGCGCCTTAAACATGGCTGTTTCATCTATAAGGAAGCAATAGATCATTCTTGAACCTGTTTACATCAATTCGGCTCTGACAATTGCGAAATATTCTGTGACGTCATCATGAATTTCGAGAATTTTCCAGAAGCTCCAGGATCCCTCGAGAATGTTCTAGAAGCTAAGCAGCACGGTGTCCATGCCAGCCTCACACGGATACACACGGACACACACACACACAGATACTCACTAATACTAATTGATCCAGAACGTGCCAAGTTTGAACGCGTCTATGGCGCGTGGGTACGCTGTTGCGCTTCGCGCTGGTTTTCGCACGTTTAATGTGTGCATTTCAACTACATTTCTCAAATATCATAAATATTGTCACTTAAATCGACAATTACGATTTAAACCCCTGTCGAACTACAGTCATAAATTGGAACTGAAATTGTTTTTCAATTTGTTTTTAAAGAAGGTTTTCAAAGCATCTGCGGGTTTGACGAATGCAGTCTCATTTCGACACTCGCGCTGCACGCTCGATAATTAGATTATACAGTCGGTTCTCTTTAAAAAATAAAACGATGTAGACGAAATTGAATGGCATATAAGAATTAGGTATGTTTTTCAATATCATGTTAAAGAAAAAATACACATTTCTTTAAGTTACTAAATAGAGACATTACTTCGTAGGCTTTGATTCTGTTCGTTAAAAGTTCAGTTCTAAGACAACTCAACTATGATTGATTAATCTAGAATATTTTCAATTTGTGTCTAATTGAAAAATGTCATTAAGAGGCAACTCCCGCACCCGTTTACGGGAAGAGGGTGAGAGCTCGAGTTATGCCGCTCTGCGACCAAGGTCGACCTCGCTCTGTACGTCACATGCACCTAGTCAGTAAAATTGAAACAAAACTGTATACGTCTTTACTAGACTAAGGCTCGACAAGGAAGGGCGAGGGCTCGCGCTCGTGGGACGACTTTCACCGTTGCTCCCCTCTCCCTCGGCATAGTAATACGAGCGGACTACTTGTGACGCTTGCTCGCGCTTTTGGTGTGAATCGACAGCTCCCTTCACGTTAGAACATACGTCTCGCTTGCTTAAGATAGGCAGCCGCTACATGTTACCCATGGTATCAAAGTTAATGTCTGACGCGTGATTCGAACGATTACCGCCCCTCAATCAAGACATAAAAAAATTTTGAAAAAAGAACATTAGTTCAACCTCGCATTAACCTTGGTTTGCCCATGGAGTACTGATCGCTCTAATCTGAAACACTAAATTGCTTCTTGTCATGCCTTTTCTGATAAAGGTGCCAAGGAAAGGGAGAAGAGCTGTTGACGATACGTTTAATTAAAAACTGCAACGTTACAGCAGAGTGGGAAAACGTCAGCTTTTTGTATCTCTGAAACGATCAATATCAACTAAAACCTGCGAATTCTGTTGTTTGAATTGATCTTTTAACTGTGAACGTAACTATGTGAAACTGATAATAATAATAGAGGCCTAAATCTAGATTGGAAAACACGTTCGCGACGCCGCGTTCGACTTTCGCGGATAATTAAAGGTATAATTAATATCATTTTAAATAACGAAAATGGTTTTAAGCGCTATTGGATTATGTGTATTCACTTGCATTAGGTGCATTTAGTGCAACTTATGCAAATTGTTAATAATATTTGAATGATGAATATATTGTGAAATGACACAAGAATTTTGTTTTTAATTTCAAACCTGATCGCAGTTCTTCCGCTTATTAGTTTCAATCAATTGACGGCAGCAACGGGTCCACTTTTTAGCAAATCAGCGCCTAACAACATCGGAAATCAAAAATATTACAGTGCCGGGGACGTAACAACACAATTCTGAGACGGTTATTTTTGAGAAGTTATAGGCTTCGGATGCTATGATCATGGTTCTTTAAAGCAACAATCCCGACGAAACCGAAACGTGTACGTCATCCACTCCTCCTTCTGTCATAGAGAGTGAGCAAGTGTGGGAAATTTACGCGAGATGACATCGTACAACACTGTTCCTAGGATTCCGGTCTCTAGCCGCGGATGAGCCTACGTGGTAGACGGCACTGTTGGAGATAAAAGTTTCACCTCTGTATACTTTTTTAGAGCTATCAATCTTTGTAGAATGTTATGAGGAACAGTGTTGACGGACCAGATGAAGTGATCCCAGAAGAACAGCCTTTTTCATCCGGTTCGCAATGGAATGAGCCTGACGCTGGCAAGCCGGAATCTTGTTGAGTTGGCTAATAAATGAAGCTTTCATACCTCCAAAACAGCCGATTATGAGAACTACAAAATGGACCTTCCTTTTCCGTGATATTACCATCGGCTGTTGCCGAGAATTCAATCACGTAAATGATCTTGTTCTTCAGATCTTGGAGGACAATATCAGGCTTCTTAGCACTGATACGTTGAATGGTGGAGAATGAGAAATTCCAGTAAATCTTACACTGATAATTCTCCACAACGGACTCGAATTTCCCCTGGGCGTATGGCCAGACGGGCAATAGATCAACAACATAGAAGTGCCTAAGAAGGTTTTAGAGCCGCATTGTTGCTCTCTATGTACCCGTAGCGTGCATATTTTGAGCATCCACTGAGAACATGTCCAAGTGTTTCTGGCTTTTGTTTGCACGCTCGGCAGTTGGTATCGCTTACAGGTACATTCATTATACGTTCGTGGTAAACTAAGGTGTCTATAACGCTGTCTTGACAGGCAAAAAGAAATCCCTCAGTCTCCGATTTTAATCCAGCAGACTTGAGAAACATGTTGGACAGACTTATCGAGAGCTCTTCTCTACGTATGATGCCGTAGAATTTACCATGAAGGGGCTTGTCAGCATGTTCTCTTAGTAGGAGCGTATGTTCTGCTTCCTGTATACGACTTTTGAGCACCAGAGGTGTTAGTGATGCTAGGCCATGTGTAATGTCGCTGGAATTAAATGGGAGGTCAAGCTCCTCTGCGGCCCTATCTGCTGCATGGTATAGAAACACCGCAGCATTGGCGACTTCATGTTGATGTACGAGTCGCATAAGGGAATCCGTGCTTTTTAGAACTGAGCAGGTTGCAGCCAGAACCGTTCTTCTGTGAAGATACTCCAAGCTTAGCAAGCCTCTACTCCCTTTATCTCGAGGGAGGTATATTCGAGGTACGGAAGATCTAGGATAATGACTTCGATGGATTGTCTTCATCTTGCCTGTGCTTCGGTCAAGTTGCTCCAACTCATCGACGTTCCGTCTTACTGCACCAAGCGTGTAGACCAGTATAGGAACGCCCAGCATATTGGTAGCTTGGATCTTATTCTTCCTTGGTCTTGGTGGACGCAGACACACTTGCTCAGCTAGAAGATCATGCTAAATGCTTTAAAATACCTATTTACCGCCACGACAAGGATTTTAAGGTCCTCTTTTGAAGAAGCAAAGAGTTCAAGGTCGTCTTTGTATGAAAGTGGATTGACCTTATATTCTCTTCTGTTCGGTGGGCCACGTAGGTGTCCAGAGCTTTTGTCTCGGAGCACAATACAAAGAGGCAAGAGGGAGATGCAGAAAAGTATCGGACTTAGAAAGTCTCCTGGGAAGACCCTCCTCTTATACGTGATATAGTTGGTAGTTACTTGTTTTTTGTCAGATGTTATGACAAATCTTGTCCGCCACAAGAGCATAAGCTCTTTTATGCATCTCACTATTTTCGGATGGCATGGACAGATTGCGTCGATACCTGATCGAGTCCTGGGTAATACTCAGGTAATAACATACACAATAACAGGTTCTCCCTGCAACCTGCCAGCCCTCTCTTGCATCCACGTTGTTCAACTATTGCACTCCATACCGGCTCCACAGATGTTAATATCATCTCTTTAAGGATGCTAGTGAATAGCTTGTAGCTGGTGTTTAAACAAGCTATGGGCCTGTAGTTCTTTGGACTTGGCAAATCTCCGGTCTTAGGGTTCAGTACCGTGTATCCTTTTACTAGCCACTGCGGGTTGGGTTGTTCTCCGTTTATGAAAGTAATAAAAATACGAGCTAGATGTTGGTGCATAGAAGTGAACTTCTTCCACCAAAAGTTGTTGATTTTATCTGGCTCTGGCGCAGAAAAGTTCTTAGTTCTAGCGATAACTTTCTTTACATCTTCAGCAGTAATTAGTGGGCATTCTTCCTCTGGCATCAGTTCGCCCGCACATTTCTCGCTACGGGAATTGTTAAGGATGTCTTGTTGGCATTAAAGTGCAAGTCCTCTATGCTAAATATTATGGAAATATTAACAGGAATATTTACTAAGTATAATAATATGTGTTATTCTACAAGAAAGGGCACCACGTAGGACGGTCGCAGTTTAGGAGATATTTGCGGTTTTCGTGAACACAGATCAAAATGATCGTTTTTGGGCGTTTTATGGGAAATCATACCTTAAATCTATGCTCTGTTAGCATTATACTTATGTTCCGGAATGTCTTCCAGTAACATTCAGTTTGGAGGTAAGGGGGCCAAATGCCAATGAAGCACAAAGAAACCGGATGGGAGAGAAGTTTAGAAAGACGTGTATGGGATGAAAGCAAGGAAAGGGAATACGAGAAGAAAATGGGGAAACTGTGGGAAGAAAATAAGGCGGAAGGATGGGGAAGATTTAAAGAATGCGTTTGGGAAGCAGCGAGAAGAGTAGGAATGACTAGGAAGGTAGGCAAGAAGAAACGATTTAAAAACAGGGGTAGGCAAAAGTGGCTTGACGAAGAGTGTGCAACTTAGAGGAAGCAAGTCTGGAACATCTTAAAGCAATATTTGTAAAGTAAAGGGGAGAGTGACCAAGTTCAATTAAAGGAAGAATAAAGAAAACTAAAGGAAGTATATGAAAGAAAGAAGAAAGAGAGGGGAAGTCGAATGAAGTAGCGGACAGTAGTTGCATAGCAGGTTTTAGGAAAGCAATAAGAAGCTTTCGAACACAAAAAAATGGAGAGCTGTAAAGATCTTATACAGTGTGTTCAAACAAGTTATTGGCCTGTAATTCTCTGGGCTGGACAAGTTGCCTTTTTTCGGTAGGAGTATAGTGCGTCCTAACACCAGCCACTGCGGAATGGGCGTTTCCGACTTTAAATATGATGTGAATATGCAGACCAAATTTTGCTTTGTAGAAGTAAACTTCTTCCACCAGAAGATCTTGACACAATCTGGTCGTGCAGCGGAAAAGTTGTTCGTCCTTCTAATTGCTTTTCTCACCTCTTCGGCAGTGATTGATAGACATACCTCCTTCTTAGGCTTGGGTGGATTTTTTACAGAAACAGGGAGATCGCGGAAGAGGCTCGATGGGTCAGCGAGAAACTGTTGATTCTGCCTGATCCATCTCTCCCTCTTCTGTATTCTCTCTCCTTGCGTCAGATAACATCCGCATTTTGTCAGGAATATGCTCCTCGATTTTCAGCAGCTTTGACTTGTTCAGTGTATGATTGAAGATACACACTGAATACGGGACGCAATCTGTCTTGCCCATCCAATCTTCTTGTTTTTAGGTTTTAGCCTGCGATTTGAATCAGCCAATGCTCTCGCATCACCATAAACTGAACAATCTAAATTATTTTCAACAGCCCGAACTCTAGTGTGATGGGCACTGTTTGCCGGCCGATTGTCGGGTGCTCTGCGCGTTCGATCGTTTTGAACCTCATCTACAACTTTTTGGTGGTTTGGTGGGGTTATTGTTGTTCCCACGAGTAGCTAGAGAATGGGTTCATCCGTTATTTTAGAGCCTTGCATGCAAGGATAAGGATGCATACTCTGAGAGGTCACCCGGTATCCCAGAGTCACCATTCAAGACACCTCGCCCAGGTAACATTCAGCATTTGGCATGGTTGTTACGCCTCCGCTCAGGGTTTATTTTTTTCGGGATCACCCCTGGATAGTTGTCCGCGACGGCTTATTAATTATTGTAACCATATTCAGCAGAAACCCTTGGTACAGAGACCCTCTATCAGCAACGCGAGGACGCGTTCGATGGCTTTGTCATGGGCCCTTCGGTTTGATTCCAGATGAATCGGAATTGAAATAGAAGTATATGTACACACACACATATATATAGGGGGGAGTCACCAGTTGCAGGCACTCTCCGGTTGTGGGCACCTTTGCGTAACATCTGGCAGAATACAAATATGCCGTATCTAACTGGTGGCGTACTTGTATTCTGACAGTAGTACGTAGTTTTCGAGGCGATATCAACGTAAATAGACGTTTTGTGCATTAGCTGCGATCGCATTGAAAAAAATAAGTAAAAATTAACGCATTTTTAATTTACCAATGTTCAAAAACTGCGATAAATCAAAGTAAATAATCTCAAACAGGTGAGTGTTATCGATATTTCTACAGTATTTTCGTTGTGATTCAAGATTTCTCACCGATTTATATGCAAGTTATGAAACATCACATTTTCTTGTTGCACCGATAATGGTCGTGAATTCCGGTTGTGGGCACTTGAATGTAACCGGTTGTGGGCACCTTTTTTCATTTAGGGCGCCTGTTTGACTTGAAAACTGTCAGATATAATCATTTATGCCGACATATCATATTCCGTTAATGTTTTAACGTATTTTAATTATTATTTTAGTTTACGTTTTTGCAGCCATGACAACCCCGAAGAAGTCAACTACCGAAGTCAAATACCCTTTTTTTTTATTTTTGCCACTAAAGGCCTTTAAAATTGATAAACCTTGAAATTCTTTAGAATTTGGTGCATTTTCCTTTAAATAAAAATTAAGTCAACTTTTTCTAGTTGACGGAATCAATGTACTTACTTTAGCAAAAAGTCAGCTAAGGCCTCTAGCTTCCCAGTGAGATCCATATCCCTGCATAATGGAATTTTGAAGAGTTTCAAGAAAATACATTTTTTTTTAAGATTCCTGAGAAAGCTTTCAGTACTTTTTTTATTTTGGAAAATAATTTTAAAAAATATTCAAAACTATTTTAAAACATTTTTAAACATTTCAAAAAATGAGATAAATGAAGAATCCCGAAAAAGAGTATTAATAATTATTTTAGTATATAACGGTGAAAAATGGTTTGAAAATTTATCTTTCATATCGAAAATTTAACTACTGTGTTAGAAATTCATCTTTTTGATTGAAAATGTAACAATTCTTTGAAAGTTCGTTATTTGGTGGTTGAAAATGTAACTATTCTTATTTGAAATCTTTTAAAATTTTTTCTAAAAATTGATTTTTAATAACAAAAATCCTTTCAAGTTTTCTTATGATTCTTAAGAATATTCTCTTGAAACCATTCAAAAAATTTTAAAAGTTTCTAAACATTTTGTTCGAAATGTTTAAAAATCTACATTTTGTTTTAATTGTTTTGAAATGTTTTCAGGTTTAAAATTATTTTTGAATCTTTTCAACTCTTCTAAATGTCTCTCAAAGTTACCCGATTGTTTTTTTAAATTTTGTAACTGCAAAATTGCGAAATTTGTTAAAAATCGTTTAAACTCTGAAATGTTCTTAAATCTTTTCTAAACTTATTTTAAATATAATTTTTCAGAAAAACAATTCCAAGGTTTCCCGGAAATCGTAAAATCTTAAGAAAATTTTGTCATCTTCCCCCCAAAAAAAAACATCGGTTGTTGAAATTGGCAAAATTTATTCAAGCAGACGCAAGTCGAAAAGCTACTTATAACTAAATATAATAAGTATATATATATATATATATATATATATATATATATATATATTTATTTATTTATTAGATGTATAATAAGTTATTTATTATTAATTTTATACAAAACCTGGATGACCTGGAAAAGTTTTTTTTTTATTCAATGATTGATTTCAAAGACTATTAGTCAAATTCTTCATAACTGCTTTGATACACCGCCGCGGAAAATGGTTAAAATCAAATCTTTATATTGGAGATTAGTGTTTTTTTTGTTTAAAATTTAACTATATATTTTTTTAATTCATTGTTGGTATAAAATAAATCTTGTTAGATTATTTTTTGGTTGAAAATTTTAATATTTTTTTTTCAAATTCGTTGTTTTTTGGTAGAAAATTAATTTCGAAGGTTAAAAATTAATATGCTTGATTGAAAATGTAACTATTTCTTGCAAGGGGTTTCCGTTTTCGGTACCGATCGTGAGAGAACTCTTTTGTGTCAAGTGTTGGTTTCTTTTGGCTTTGGTGAAGGGAATCACCGTGTGTGGATGCAGAAAGGGCAGTGATTGCGGAGATCAGGTGTAAAAAGGTAGTGAGGTAGTAGTGAGGGGAGGAAAGAAGAAAAAGAGAGGAAGGGGACGATGAATTAGAAAGGGACAGGGAAAGCAAGAAAGATAGGATTAAACGGAAAACACCAGAAAGAGATAGGGAGGATGGAAGAATGTTTGAAAAACTGGAGGCTCTCATGAAACGGTTTAGAGAGGGAACAGCGAAGAGACTGGGTGATATGAATAGGCAAGAAAATGATGTAAGGGGGGGAGTGAGAAAAGTGAGGGAAAAGTGGGGAAAGTGGGATAAAGTCTGGAAAGAGGAAAAGGACAAGGTATGGGGTAAACAAGAGAGCATAGAGAATAAACAGAAGGAGGATGACGAAAAGAGAAATAGTGAGATAAAACAGTTTGAAGAACAGGTAAACAACGGCAAAGAGAAAAAAGAACATAGTAGTTAAGGGATTAACCCTGGACAGTGAAACAGGGGAAGTGGAAATCAAACATCTTCTGAGAGATATTGAAGTTCAAGTAAGGGTAGAAGAAGTTTAAGGGAATAGGAGGGAAGAAGGAAAAGAAGGAATGTTTATAGTAAAAGTAAGGAGTGAGGAGGAGAAAATGAAAATGATGAAGAAGAAAAAATTATTGAAAGGAGGAAGGGAAAGAATTGAAGACGATTTGACATGGAGGGAGAGGAAAAGGATATGGCAAATAGAGCAGAGGGCAGGGGTAGAGAGGAAAAAGGGGCGCACGTTATGGATAGGGAGAGACAGATTATGGATAAATGGAGAGGAATGGTTCTGGGACGAGGAATTAGAAGAAATAAGGAAAAAGGGAAAAAGAGTTGAGAGAGGTAGAAAAAAGGAAGATGCAAAAGAGGTTAGAGATCAAACAGAGGGGTTCCCGAAATGCAAGGCGGAAGAAAAGTGAGGAGGATAGGTGAGGGAAGGGAGAAGAAAAACATGA
Organism: Andricus quercusramuli; assembly: GCA_932178445.1. Taxonomy (NCBI): domain Eukaryota; kingdom Metazoa; phylum Arthropoda; class Insecta; order Hymenoptera; family Cynipidae; genus Andricus; species Andricus quercusramuli. The sequence continues at coordinate 109,770 of CAKNXH010059032.1, forward strand.
AAATAGCTTTCTGGAATGTGTCAGGCTTGAAGAACAAGAATGAAGGTCTTTGGCGTGAGTTAGAAAAGTAGGATTTGATTATGATGAGTGAAACCTGGGCGGATGAGAAGGACTGGAAGGGGATGAAAAGGATGGTACCTAATGGTTATGTGTGGACAATGCAAGAAGCAAGAAAGGAACACCTTAAAAGTAGAGGGATAGGTGGCATGGTCTCAGGGGTGAAAAAAGAATTGGCAGTAAAAGGGAGAACAGAGGAGGACAGGGAGGAAAAGGATGAAACGATGGTAAGACGGATTATAATTGGAAAAGCCAAAATAGCGGAGGTTTGTGTATTCAGGGTGTCCTAGACTCAAGTGTCCGGACTTATATGGCCTTATAAAAATGAAAAAAATAAAATTCCTTTGCCAAAAATCAGTTGAAGTTTTAGTTTTTGAGTTATAAAATATTTAGGCTGGACCAATCAGGAGCGCCGTATAAACAGCTGTGTGTACGTGAACTGGATTTCAACGCAGTGTTTTCCCATCGCTAACCGCATCTCTGCGCTCGTTTCGATAACACTGCGTTGAAATCCCGTTCACGCACACACGGCTGTTTATACGGCGCTCCTGATTGGTCCAGCTAAAAAAAAAGGAATTTTATTTTTTTTATTTTTATACGGCCATATAAGTCCGGACACTTGAGCCTGGGACACCCTGTATAGAAGAAGAGGGGAAGAGAAAGGTTTGAGAATAATAAAGAGGTGGATGGAGGAAAATAAAGAAGAGGTGGTTTTGATAGGAGGTGACTTGAATGCCTGGACTGGCGAGCAAGGAGGAGGGACTTGGGATGAAGAAAAGGAGGCCTATATCAGGAGCTCCAAACATAGGGAGATAGACCGGGAGGGGAGGAGGTTACTAGACGTAATAGGAGCAACAGGATGGTTCATATGTAATGGCAATATGAAAGGAGATGTGGAAGGAGAGATCACATTTATAGGTAACATCCCGGCGGAAGAAAGAATAAGGAATATGATAGGCAGTATGAATGTGTTGAATGAGATAGGGTCCGAGCACTTCCCAGTAATAGCTACACGGAAAGGTGGCGTCCATAAGTGCGACAGAGGGAGAAAGGAACACGAAAATGGGAGTCTGGGGGCGGATAAATTAAAAGAGTTTGAACAAAAAATGGAGAAGGAGAATGTTAGGTATGAAAAGGAGGAGGCAGTAGACTCGTTAACTGAAAGCTTGAAAGGGTCGATTGAGAAGGTAAGCGATAATATAGGTACAAAAGAAGGAGGAGGAGCGTGAAGGAGAGGTTGATGGGACGAGAAATGCAGGAAGAGTAAAGAAAGAATGAAAGCGTGTGTAAGAAAATGGAGGAAAGGAGAAATAGAGAAGGCGGAGTACAACAGGAGAAAAAGAGAACATGAGAGGATGCTGGACAGGAAAAAGCAAAGGTGGAAAGTAGAAATACAAGGAAGAAGTAGAAAAAGTGATCAAAGAAGGTAGGGTCTGGGATGTGATAAATAGGGAAAGAGGAGGAAGGAAGGACGTGAATGAAGAAATAGAAATGGGTGTGTGGACGGATTATTTTAAGGGTCTGTTAGGGCTCGTCCATAAACTACGTAGCCACTAGAGGGGAGGGGGGGAGTAGTGGAAAATACTACGGTAATATACGAAGGGGGGCGGGGGCTTCGAACCCTAGCTATGTAGCTTAAAGCACTGATGTCACTACGGCGCACAGTGGAACTTTTTTGAAATTCTGTCTCAAAATCGTAGAACTTTGGATCGGAATGATCTAGAGGGATATTTTTTTTTAATTGAAGAAAAAACCTTTCTGAATATAGAAAAATAATAGAGAAAGTCAGAAAAAATTGTGACCTTGAAAATATGTGTTGAAGATGGAATTTTTGGAAAAAAATCGTTTATTTAATACCAAAAACGCTTGGATCTTACATTTCATCTGTTATATATGTTTTTATATAGATTTTTGCATCCCCAATCTGAATCTGACATGTAAATCATTGTAAGACAAAATCCAAAATGGCGGAGCCAATATGGCAGACAAAAATTGTAAAAGGAAACTGATGTGACTAAAATTTGCTACAAGAGGGTTTTTCGGGTCGCTGATTTCATATCCAGGGTCAAAATTAGAAAATTCAAATTACGGATTCAATATGGCGGACCAAAATTAGAAAAGGAAACCGATTTGACTAAAATTTGCTACAAGGGGATTATTCGGGTCGCTGATTCCAAATTCGGGGCAAAAAAGAAAAATTCAGAATGGTGGACCAAAAGTGTGCAAAAAACAGATTTGACCGCTTTTCTAAATTCTGGAATTTTGACTTTGGATTTCAAATCAGCCACCTGCAAACCCTCTGATAGGCTATTTCATGTCAAATAAATGTTGTTCTATAATTTTGGTTCACCAAATTTTAGTCAAATCGGTTTCCTTTTACAATTTTGGTCCACTATATTGAATCCGCCATTTTGAATTTTTCAATTTTGACCCTGCATTTGATATCAGCGACCCGAAAAACCTCCTTGTAGCAAACTTTAGCCAAATCTGTTTCCTTTCACAATTTTGGTTGGCCATCTTGGATCAGCAAATTTTTTTTTTTTAATTTTGACCTTGGATTTATAATCAGCGACCTGAAAAACCACCTTGTAGCAAATTTTAGTCAAATCGGTTTCGTTTTACAATTTTAGTATGCCATATTGGCACCGCCATTTTGGATTTTGTCTTAAAACGATTTACATGTCAAATTCGGATTGGGCATGCAAAAATTCATATAAAAACATGTATAGCACATAAAATGTAAGATCTAAGCGTTTTTGCTATTAAATAAACGATTTTTTTTGTCAAAAATTCCATCTTCAACACATATTTTCAAGGCCATTCCGATCCAAAGTTCTTCGATTTTGAGACAGAATTTCAAAAAAGGTCCACTGTGCGGCGTTGCTAGTGTAGTGTAAATTATATGGATTTGTGTTGAACGTGAAGTAAATATGTACGATAAAATGACACCTTCTTCAGAAAAATATCGATTTAAAGGGAGGAGTATATAATGAAAAACCTACGTAGATTTTAGGGGGGGGGGGGTAGTGAAAAATCTACGGCAATCTACGAGGCGGGAGGGGGGGGCTCAAAAAATGACTCAAACCGGGCTACGTAGTTTATGGACGAGCCCTTAGGGGGAGAACAAAATAGGATCAAAGGGGAAAATAAAAGGATAGTTCAGGGAGAAATGGAGGAAGGGAACGAAATAACAAGAGAAGAACTGGATGAGGCTACAGGAGAGAGAGGATGGTATGGAGAACGAAGCGATAAACTATGGAGGGGAAGGGATTAGGGAAGGGATGTGGAAGATCTGCATGAAGGTCTGGAAAGGAGAAGGGTGACTGGAGGAGTGGATGACAGGGCTGGTGATACCGCTTATCAAGAAAGGGGAGGGTAAGAAGGAAAATTCTAAGAAAAATGTTAGAGAATCAGATAGAAGAGAAACAAAGTATCCCACTCAATCAGACGGGATTTGGAAAAGGGATGGGGACAATACATAACATTTACGTACTCAACTACTTGGTTAACAGAAACTTAGGGAGAAAAAGAGGGAAATTAGTCGCCTTGTTCGTAGATCTTAAAGCAGCTTTTGACTCAGTGAATAGGAAAGTGCTATGGCAGGCAATGAAAGAGGGGGGAATAGAGGAACAGGTGGTGGAAAGGATAAAGGAAATTTTTACTGGAACCGTTACTATTTAATATGCTGCTGGCAAACTTAGAGGAGAAGCTAAAGGAGAAAGAGAGAGGGGGAACGATTGTGGGTAATAGCAAACTATACTCTCTAGAATACGCGGTCGACGTAGTTCTATTAGCAGACGATGAGAAGGGGATGAACCTAATGATAAGAATTTTCGAAGAGTATATGGGAACAAAAGAACTGACGGTGAAAGTAGGGAAGATCAAGGTGATGTGCTTCAGAAGCAGAAAGACCAAAATAGGTTACGTTTGGAAGATGAACGGGCAAACAGTTGAAAGTGTGCAGGAGTTCTGTTACTTAGGTTTTTGGTTTGAGGCAGGAGGGGGAAACGAGGTGCAGACGAGGAAAAGAATCGAATGTGCGAGTAAAGTAATGGACAGGGCTGCCACACAGTCACTTTTGTCACTTTTAGTCACTTTTTTTTTTAAGTCACTTTTTCGTCACTTTTTTAAGAAACAGTCACTATAAGTCACTTTTTTGAAAGAAAATTTCATTATTTTAGTTTTTAAACCTATTAGACTCCATCCAATTCTCATAATTACTGATAATTACACTTTCCTTTTTATCGACTTTGCTGTTAAAATTTTAGCTGTTACCGACTGCAGGACAATCGGCGCCGTTTGCGCGGCACTATAGCGCGAATTCTGATATTCAATTGTTTTTATTGAATCGTGGCATGGCCGCATGGACAATATTTTCGTGGCTTGTGTGTTTTCTTGCCCATTTATAGTGAAATTGTGAATTTAGTAATTAATAGGAGTTAGACACAGGTATGTATTGTCTAAATCCAATATCCTTTATCCTTTAAAAACAAAAGTTAGTTTGTGTTTTTCTGGGAATCCCTTATATTCATTTCTCTTGCTTTTCGCAGAAAAAATATCGCTGTTCCATTGACGCTCTCTTTATAGCATTATATTTTCGGAAAATAGTCGCAAAAAATTCAAATTTTCTCTATTGACTTTTCGATAACTATGCATACATTTTTTTCAAAAGCAAATAAATAAAAAAAAAGTGAAAATAGTATCTAAGAAAAAAAGAAAAAAATAGCTCTATCTGAAACTTGATTAAATACTTCAAACTATAGTTTTTAATGAATCTAAATATTTAAATAATTTTTTAATTGCTTGAAAATTTCTGATTTGCAAACAGTTTGTAAATCTGCCATTTTTTCTCTATATCCAATTTAATGTTCTCGTCTTGGATTACTTACTTATTTACGTTTATTAAAGTTATAATTTTGAACTAAAAATAAAAATATTTGGACATTCGATTTTTTCAGGCATCCTGGTGTGGTAAAACGCAATGGGTAAGAATTGCACTTTTTCCTCTTTGTGGCTTGAAAAATATGACGGACAAGGCTATAAGGTTAAAGATTGGGCAGTCAGATTTAGCGATCATGAAGCTTCCTGCTCTGTATGCGGTGGTTCCAGAATTATAGTTACTCATAAGGGGTCTCAGGCTCTCATTCAACATGCTGCGACAGACAAGCACAAAAAAAACTTCGCTGGCCAACGAGGAACGACGCAGTTGATGTTAAAATGTGCATCAACAGTGTCAAACGATTCTTCTTCTTTTGTGATGACAAAATTTCCAAGTACCATTCAAATCTACAGCGCTCGTGATCAAACAAAAAGAGCGGAGTTAATATGGACTTTGAAGTGTGTTGCTGCTGATTTCAGTGCTGCTTCCTGTGGTGACTTGAGAAATATTTTTCAGTCTATGTTCGGCATGAATCAAATCACCGAGAATTTTACTCTTGGCCGCATCAAGGCTACTTATCTTCTGAATGATGCAGTGGCTCCCTATTTTACCAAAGAGTCCAAAGAGTCCAAAGAGAAACATGGTATCGTTTTTCAACATTTGGAAACCTTTTTCATTGGAAGTGCTACAAGTGACATCATTCTGGAGAAGTTGAACGAAGCTATGGACCACGCTAATTTATCTACATCTAATCTTCTGATGTTGGGTAGCGACGGACCGAATGTAAATAAAGGAGTTTTCAGGAAGATGAATAGTCAACTAATTCAAATGAGGAAGAAAGGTTTAATTGACCTTGGCACTTGCAACAGACACGTTTGCCATAATGCGTTCCTTAGTGGAATGGATAGGCTGGGAGAGGAAGCATCTTCTTTGCTTTATTTGTTGCATGATTTTTTTCACGGATGGCCTACTAGATAGGAAGATTTTTGCAGCATTTCAAAGAAATTTGATGTTCCGCTACTACGTTTCATCGAGCACGCATCCTGGCGTTGGCTTACAATTCAAGGGGCTGCAGAAAGAAGTCTCATTCTTGGGAAACCTACGCTAGAATATTTTTTTAAATTTCTTCCGAACAAGCAGGGTCAGAACTTGCATGAGAAGGAGTGCTATCTGCGGATTGTAAAGCTGTTAAAGAAGCCAACGATGAAAGCTGAAATGATGTTCGTTGTTTCAAGCTCCAAGGTACTGACGAATGTTACAAAGATGTTTCAAAAAGAGGAGCCTCTTATTCACCTGCTGCATTCACAGCTGACGAATGTAGTGAAAATCTTAATTGGTAGGTCTTGTAAGAAAGAAGATTTGCCTTATGACAAAGTATTCGATAGCAGTAATCTTCTCGAACCGAAAAATGTTATTCTCCCGCAAGACTGCTTGGATGAATTGTCAACGGTAGCTGAATTGAAAAAGGCTCTTTTTTTTAAGGATGCTCAGTCACATTACATCGCCGTCTGCAAGCACATTTTGAATAAATCATCCTTAAAATCTGCTACAATTCTCCGAGACTTACAGTACCTGGACCCTAGTAAACGGGTGAAGTCTTCCAGCTCTAGTGCCATTGTGGCAGCGGCTAAAGCTCTGCCCTGGACGGTAGAAACTGATGTGCTCAAGGACGAGTGGAAACTTCTGCAAGGAGAGAAAATCTTGGAATTTAAAGGTGAGAGAATCGACAAATATTGGGCTCGTATATTTGATTTAAAAAATCTTATGGGAGAAAAGAAGTACCCGACTGTGAGTAAAGTTGTGAAAGCCTTCCTTACTCTGTCTCATGGAAACGCCGATGTTGAGAGAGGGTTTTCAGTTTCTGGTCGTATCCTTACGGATGACAGAGCATCTATGAGCGAAAAGACGTTGAATTCAATCCTCACTGTCAAATATGTGCTTAAGAACTATAACAATTTGCCTCACACTGTGCCTCTTACGAAGCAGCTCCTTGATTCTGCATGGTGCGCCCGTAACAGCTATGAGAATTATTTAGAGGCAGAAAGAAAAAAGAATGAAGAAGCTGAGGTATCTAGGTGTGAAGAAGAACAAGTGAAGAAAGATAAAGAAGAGCAACTGCGTAAAATATCTGAAAGCAGAAAGAAATTGCATTCTGAAGAAGAAAAGCTTGCTATTATGAGAAAAGAAGAACAGAAATTGAAAAATTCTAACAAGCTCTTAGAAGAAGCTAACATCAGATTGAAAAAGGCTCTGGAGAAACAAAACATGGAGGAAATTCAACTTGCCCAGGCTATGCTTGTAGCAGTAAGAGAATTGCGGAAAGAATCGGAAGAAAAGCGAGAAGAAATTAATAAAACCCAGAAGACAGTAGAGAAAAGAAAATATGATATTTTAGATTTTATCTCAAAAAAAAGAAGAAAATCTAAGTAATATATATATGTATGGAACTATGGAATAATCTATAGTATGAAAATTATATTTAATATTGAAGTTTAAATTATTTTAGTTTGTGATTTTCCGGTTTTCTAGTTCCTATCGCAAAGAATTGTGGAATATAAATGCGGCAATTTTGTGAACGGTTTGTTTAGTTTGTAATAAAATGAGTTACCATTTGTTTGACTTGTAAAATTTATTCTGAAAATTGTGGCCTGGGTATCCACCCCCCAAATTCAGCACTATAATTTCATCTAATTATTTCAAAGCAAGCCCATTAAATATATGTGTAATTAAATCGAAATTTTGGGGTTAATAAGTATTACTATGGGAATAACAGACATTTTTTGTGTGTGAACATTAGTCACTTTTTAGATGAAATTAGTCACTATTTTCACTTTTTTGAACTCCATTAGTCTGTGGCAGCCCTGGTAATGGGCCATGTATGGGGTATAGGAAAGAGAAGGTTCAATGACGATTGGAGAATGAGGGTTTGGTTGTTTGATGCGTTGGTTTGGGCGGTGTTGTGTTATGGAGTGGAGGTCTGGGGATGGAAGAAAGGAAAAAAATGAGGAGGGTTTGTGATATACAAGAAGGGGTACTGAAGTGGCAGGACATAGAGTTAGAGCTATTAGTAAGACAAGGAGAAGAGTCATGGACAAAGATTATGGATTCGAGGTACAATAGATGGTATATGATGGTCAAAGGGTAGACGGAACCAGTATATTTGCAAAAAATAAAAAAGGAAGACAAATGGAATAGGGTGGCACGGTTTAGAACGGGAGAAGGAGTGAGATCTTGTAGATATTGGATGGATGAAGTTGACAATCTGTGCAGAGTATGTGGATACGAAATGGAGTCATGGGCACATGCGTTAGAGAGGTGTACAGGAGAGGAAGATGGACAGTTGAGTGCGGATGAGTGTGTAAGATTGATTTTGGATGGTAATGAACAGGGAGTGACGTGGATGAAAAAACTGGAAGAAGTAAGAGAAAGCAAGGGAACAGGGCAGAGCCAAACGGGTAATCTTGCCTAAAGGAAAGTAACTAGCAAAAATTTTTAAATCGTTGAAATTGTATTTGATGGTAAGAGAAAACGGAAGCCCTGGAAGATCGCGCATTTTTAGAAGTTTAAGAATCAATAGTATTAATATTATTGTTATTTTAAGTAAGGCGAAACATTAGAATATAAGCAGCGGTGTATGAATGTGGGGAATTAGATAGAGTCCGAGCACTTCCCAGTAATAGCTACACTGAAAGGTGGCGTAAAGGTGGTACAGGGTACAGGAACAGTACAGAGAGCGAAGGCCCTCAAACCCGTAAAAGGGAGAGATTAAATATACATACAACTATTTTGTGCAAGATCGTTGTTTTTGTTTTAGAATTTAACTATTCTATTTGCTTTTTTATTTGTTCAAGATTAATCTAAATTATTAATTTTTTTCTTGATTATAATTAATTAAAATACATATTTTTGAAATTCGTTGTTTTTTTATTCATCGAAACCTATCAAAATTCTTAGAAATTTTCTAAATTTGCCGATTTCGTGGAAAGTTTCAAATGTTTTTTTCTTTTGAAATAATAATTTCTAAAGATAATGGAAAAATATTAAAATATTGTTCAAAATTTAACCATTTTTTTTTAAATTGTTATTTCTGGTAGAAAATGAATCTTCTTGTTTGAAAATTCATCTAATTTATTTACGTAGTTAAAAATTCATTTTTTTCATTGCAAACTTAACTATATTTTTTTCAAATTCGTTGCTTTTTGGCAGAAAATTAATCTTGTGAATAAAAAATTTATCTTTTTCATTGAAAATTCAATTATTTGTTTGAAAACTCGTTTTTCGGTTGAAAAACTAACTATTCTTATACCTTATTCCGCATTTTTTCTCGGAATTGATTGAAATCTTCTGAAATGTTTTAAAATCGTTTTAAATTTTCTCGAAAAATTAATTTTGAAAAACAGAAAATCCTTTCGGCCGAATCCATTTCAAATCAGGCAGGTTCTACACTTGAAGTCGCAGAATCTCTCGGGGACAAAAAAAATATTTTTTTAGACGAAGTTAGGCGATACGTATTTTTGCGATTTGTGAAACAAATTTTTTTTACGAAGTTATGCGTATTTAAATTCTTTGGTTTGTTTACAAAAAAACGCAATTTTTTCTTTAAACATTTAGACAATATTCAAATTTAACAAAAAGGCGACGGTTTTTCCTTAAATATTCTCAAAAATGTTAAAAGTCGATTTTCTCAACAACAAAAAACCCCACACTTATATTTTTATCAAATTTTTTGTGGGATTTATACTATTATAAGGGAAATACCGAGGGGTTGACAACTCGTGAAGTCAGGTGTACAACTTCGCTGAAGTCACTGGCGCGAAGTAACTTGAATTCACAGGAAGTCACTGAAATCACTTGAAGTCAGTGTACACTCCATCGGTCGAGTTGTGAACCCCTCGGAAAATACCTTGTGCGTTTTATGCTGGCTAAATAACTTTTGTGGCCAGGAGAATTTTTTTTCACAAAATCGAATTATCAAATTTTTATTTCAAACAACAACAGATGAAAAAATAGTTTCCACACTTAAAAAAGTTCTACAAAAAGTTCCTTTACTCATTTATGATATCTCGTCCCATTTCCGAGATTCCCACTACTATTTTTTAACCTCATTCAGTGTTTTTTAAAAACTTGATTTTTCGATTTTACGAGGTAAAAATCGGATATTAGATAAGGTATGAGATTATGATATTAGATTGATGGTATTAGATTAGGTATGATGTAAAAAAACTTAGGATAGTTTTTTTCTCTTAAAACATCGTATTGTTTGTATCTGCCCGTGATTAAAATGGAAAAACACAATTTCCAAGTTTTTCGAATGATTTCTCGAATAAAAATTATGTTTTTTTATTTGAAATTTATTCTGAAAGAATATTTTTTTTAAATTTCGAAACATTACAAAAGATTTCCAAAATTATCAAAAAATATACTGGAGCATTTAACGGCAATTTTTGTAATTTTGCAGAATTTTTTAAAGTTTTACGAAAAATGCGAATCATTTTAAAAGATATTTAGAAGTTTTAACAAAGTTTCAAAAAAATTTAAAGTGATTCCTAATTTTTTTAAATTATTTCAACATAACATTTAAAAAGATTTCAAAACATTACAAAATATATCCAAAATTGTCAAAAATGAATCCAGAAGATTTTAAAACAATTTTAGAAATAAGTCGCGTCAATTTAAAAGATATTTAGACATTTTTGGAATTTTGAAGACAATAAATATATTTTAAAACTTTAAATTATTTCCGAACATTCTTATCAAATACTCTTAAATATTTTCCAAGCGTCAAGAAGTCTCAAATATATTTTTTGCAACACCCACCTCTAAAGTTGACGTTTGCATGCATGTAGATGGTGCCTAAAGTACCTTATTTGAGCAGACTGTGCGTGAAAAAATTTTCGCGCATGCGCAGTTTGAAGATGGCTTACTTTAGACACTGGTGAAAAAGCTGCGCATGCGCACATTCGAGATGAGGCACTTTAGACACTGGCATAGGTAACTTTAAACACTGGTTTTGGTATCTTTTTGAAATAAATTTACATTTAACTTGAACGAATGTTTTAATGATTGAAGTTTTGTTGTTAGGGTTACGTAGCCCCCCGCCCCCCGGGGGGGGGGTCAAAAAAGCATAAACGCCAACATTTTGTTTCAATAATTTTTTTCCAAAAAATTTTTTTTTTTTTCAACATTTTTTTTCACAAAATTTTTTTTTTCGAAATTTTTTTTTAACAAAATTTTTTTTTTCACAAATTTTTTTTTTCAAAATTTTTTTTCAAATACTCCACTCTATGCAATATAAAATTAGTATTTTTCGTCACCACCTCCTGACAACTTTTTCGGACGGGCGTTGCAAAAAATAGCGTGTGATACACGTGCGCGTAGGTGATTGGTAACTCGTATGATTGCATCATTCGCCTGCGATTCGAAGCACTCGTCTACGTTTTCGCACTCACTTCGCTCGTGCGCTAACCGCCGACTCATGCTTCGACCCTCCGGCTTATGCTGCAAAATTCACACTTGTACACAACCACCTATTTTACGCACCTGTATCACAAATAACTATTAAACTATTAAAATTCATCTCCAAATTTCATAAAATCCTTTAAAATAAACAAAAAAATTGGTTTGAAGTTTTCTAGATACTTTTTCGACATATCGGAAATCTTCAAAAATCTTATTGAATTTTCTCGAGAAACCTAGGAAAATTATATTTATATAACCTTAAAGCAAGTGAACAAATATAACTAAAACATAAGTTGTCATTCAAAATTTTTATTTTGTATTCAAAAATATTTCTTCCTTCAAATTATAATTTGCCTTCAAATTTTCGTCTCTTTGGTTCGGAAATTCATCTCTTTTGATAGAAATTTCATATTTTTTTATTAAAAATGCAAAAGTTTGGTTTAAAATTGAAATCTTGTTTGGCTGAGGATTTAAATATTTTGTTAAAAATTCATCTTTTTTATGAATTAAAATCTTTTTGGTTTTAAATTAAAAACATTTTTAGTTTAATTATCAGCGATTACATTTTTCGTTGAGAATTCATCTTTTTTTGAAAATTGAATTACTTGGTTAAAGGTTAAACTACTTTGTTAAAAATTAACTTGTTTAGATAAAGATTCATAATTGTAGTTGAAACGTTACCTTTTTGGTTGAAAATGTAGCCATTTTGTTGCAAATTTGTCTTTTTTGGCAAAGAAATATTCTTTTTGGTGAAAAATTTAACTTTTTAGTTCAGGATTCCACTTTCTTTGTTGAAAATTAACCTGTTTGGCTAAAAGTTAAACTACTTTGTTAAAAAGTCATTTTTTTGGTCAAAGATTCATTATTTCAGTCAAAAATTTGTCTTTTTAAGTAGAAAATTAATCTTTTTTATTTAATTTACATAATTTTTTTCTTTACGGCAACGGTACAAGATATCATGAATAAGAAGAGGAACTTTTTGTAGAACTTTTTAACTGTGCAAATTATTTTCTTAACATTTTTTCGTATCTGTTGTTGTTTGCAACAAAAATGCGAAAATTCGATTTTATGAAGAAAAAAAATATCATGGCCACAAAAGCTATTTAGCCCGCATAAAACTCAGAAATTATTTTCCTTATTACAGTACGAATTTAACAAAAAATTGACAAAAAATATAACTGTGGTTTTTTGAAAAAATCGACTTTTCATATTTTGATAAAACCATAGCCATTTTGCTAATTTTGAACATTTTTCAAATTTTCGGACGGATTTCAAAATAAGGCGATAAGCTCTGCCAGGATCCAGAAAGAAATCTCAAATACCTCAATTAGGTCAAAAGTTATATAATTTTTAAGAAAAAAATGCGGTTTTTGTAAACAAAGCGTATCGCCTAATTACGTCTAAAAGACAACATAGTTTGTCTTCGAAAGATTCTGCGACTTCAAGTGTAAAATCGGCCTGATTTAAAATGGATTCGGTCCTTTGAAATTTTCATATGAATCTTAAGAATATTCTCTTGACACCATTCAAAATTCTGAAAAAGATTCTAAACTTGTTTGAAATCTTTAAAAATCTACATTTTGATTTAAGTTGTTTGAAATCTTTTCAAGTTTAAAATTACATATTTTTGCTATCTTTTAAACTTTGAAGTGTTTGGTTTATTTTAAATATGATTCATCAATGAAAAATGTCATGTAAAAGTTTCCCGGAAATTGTAAAATGTTAAGAAAATGTTATCATTTTCCTACAAAAAAACAAGGGTTTGTTAATTTTAACTGAGCATGTTATTTATTATGAAATATCTTGCTAGTTAAAAATTTCTTTTTTTATTAAAAATTTAACTATTTCTTTAAAATTCGTTCTTTTTAAAAAATATTTTATAACTATTCGGAAAACCTTTCAAGTTTCAAAATATTTTAAATCACTTCAATCATTTCTAAATATCATTTAAGGGTATGTGACACAGCCAAATACCTACATTGCCGACCTCACTTTTTCAATTTTCCGAATTTTTTTTTGAATCTAAGAACTTTTTTTGTAAATGAAATTTCGGGCTGAAACTTTGGAAAATGTATGAGAAGACAATAAACTACGTTTATGTACCTTATTCGAGGAAGAACTTCGCAAAAAATTATTTTCTAAGAAATTAAAACTGGGTGCATTTTTTGAACCTAAGAACTTTTTTTATAAGTAAAATATCGGCTTCAAACTTTGAGAAATGCAAGAGCTGACAGTAAAGCACGTTTATGTACATTATTTGAGTATAAAAGATGCAAAAAGAAAAATTCCAACTAAGTGTCAACTCCGGTTCCGCTTGCCAGTTCAGTCGGTATTTTTGCGATGGGCACGACAATGCGAAGTCTGGCGGCCACTAATCGAGGCTCTATCAGCTGACTCGTCTACATCTGAAATATGGGGTCCACGCTGTCAAAGATTGATGATGCGGTGTTCTTACAATAATATTTTTTGAAAGTTGTGTCTAGCATAAAAGTTGAGTGAAATATGTTGTTTCAATGTTGAATTATGTAAGTATTGAAATCGCTATTGGCCTCGTTCAGTGGCCGCCAGACTTCGCATTTTCGTGCTCATCGCGAATACCGACCGAACTGGCAAGCGTTGTTGACATTTAGTTGGAATTTTTCTTTTTGCATCTTTTATACTCAAATTATGTACATAAACGTACTTCACTGTCGGCTCTTGCATTTCTCAAAGTTTGAAGTCGATATTTCACTTATAAAAAAAGTTCTTAGGTTCAAAAAATGCACCCAGTTTTAATTTTTTCGAGAATAATTTTTTGAGAAATTCCTCATCGAATAAAGTACGTAAACGTAGTTTATTGTCTTCTCATACATTTTCCAAAGTTTCAGCCTGAAATTTTATTTACAAAAAAATTTCTTAGATTCAACAAAAAATTTGGAAAATTGAAAAAGTGAGGTCGGTAATGTAGGTATTTGGCTGTGTCACATGCCCTTAAACCGAGCCGAATTTTTCCTAAAATTTCCAAAAATCTTTAGAAATTAAACAAATTTCCTCAAGATATTCCGGATTTTTTCTCGGAATTTTCAGAAATTGTTTTATATTTATAAAAATCTTTTCAAATTTTCATCGGAATCTTAAGAATATTCTTTCACTCTTTTGAAACCTTTCAAAATTCTGAAAAACTTTCTAAATTTGTTGTTCGAAATCATCAAAAATCTACATTTTGTTTTAATTTTTTTGAAATCTTTTACTTTATATATACTTTAAAACTAGAAACAAAATATCCTTTTTCTTAAAAGTTGTATCGCAAGATTTCGCATACATTGTTGTCGATAACCTGACTGTTAGCATTCTGTTGAATATGACTTTTAATTGCTGTTTTCAGTTTGCTCTTTGCTGAGATTTTAAATTATTCTAAATATAGTATATATTGTTCAAGATTTCAAAAAAAAAGAAGGCTTTTTAATATTTCTAACAGATTTGAAGGGGATAAAAAAGTTTTCTTAAGTTTCCTAAGAAAATGTACAACAATTTTTTCATTTTTAAAAATTAATTTGAAGAGAATATTTAAAAAGATTCAAGAAGATTTTAAAAGATTTCAAGATAATACAAACATTCTCTTAAGGTTCCTGGGAAATTGAAAATAATTCTTTATGTTGATAAATAAATTTTAAGCAAATTTTCAAAAACATTTTAAGACATTTCAGAAACGTTAAAAAATTGTCAACAAAAATCTGGAAGATTTCAAGGCAATTTCCTTGACAACATTGTAAGTCAAAGTGTGGATTTGTTTGCAAAGCGCGAGAGGAGTCTTCGAGTCGTCACCCCTACACGGTGGTCGGGAAGCAAAAAAAAGTCTGCTTGAAACACCTAAGAAAAGTGAATGTGGTACGCTCTTTCGGGTACCTAGGAGTGCTCAAAAATCAGTGTGACAAAATCTGAACAGATCCTTTTCGCGAGATAATCACTTTTGTGTTCAGTCAAAAGTACCAATAATCGGGTTTTTGAGAATATCTCCTCACGGATGTATTTTATCACAAAAATTGTTCTTGTACGATTTGTAGAGAATTAAATTACCTTTCGAGCGAGCCCTATAGCTTAAAAAACATTCATTGGTTGCCGAGATAGAGCGCACATCAGTAGGCCATAAATACCGACAAATGACCTTTAAAATGAGCCCTATAACTTTTAAAAATATTGATTGGTTACTGAGATAGAGCAATGAAATAGTGCAATAGCGACCGAGATAGAGCGTCTCACGTCAACCCTTTTTGATCATTTTTCACGAAAATCGTTGAAAATTAGTTTTTTTAGCAATTTCTCTTGTCTTAAGATGCTAAAAAGAAAGTCGAATCAAAATCTAAAAAAATTCTATTTTTGAGAAATTGCTAAAAAACTAATTTTCAACGATTTTCGTGAAAAATGATCAAAAAGGGTTGACGTGAGACGCTCTATCTCGGTAGCTATTGCACATTTTCGAATGTTCAAGGGCTTATTTTAAGGGTAATTAAATTTTCTACAAATCATGTGTGAAGTACTTTAGTGATAAGATACATCCTTTAGGAGATATTCCCGAAAATCAATTGTCGGTATTTATGGCCTACTGATGTGCGCTCTATCTCGGCAACCAATGAATATTTTTCAAAGTTATAGGGCTCGTTCGAAAGGTAATTTAATTTTCTACAAATTGTACAAGAACAACTTTTGTGATAAAATACATCCCTGAGGATATATGCTCAAAAACCCGATTATTGGTACCTTTGACTGAACACAAAAGTGATTATCTCGCGAAAAGGATCTGTTCAGATTTTGTCACACTGATTTTCGAGTACTCCTAGGTACCCGAAAGAGCGTACCACATTCACTTTTCTTAGATGTTTCAAGCAGACTTTTTTTTGCTTCCCGACCACCGTGCCTACTTCACAGAATTGACGGAGAGTTTCCGAGAAATGAACCCCAAAGAAATGGAATGAAAATGGAACATCTACTCTTTAAAGAAGGCTGTCTTGAAAGCTTATTATTCTCCCCCAATTAGAATCGTTTTTAATACAAAATAAATATTTCGAAGATATTTTAAAAGATATTTAAGACTTTACGAAGTTTTGCAGAAATTTTAAAATATTTTATAAATTTTCGGAACATTATTTAAGTTTCAAAATATTTTTCATCTCTTCAAAACTAGAATCTTTGTTAAAATTTGGAAAATTCTCAAAAATGAAAAAATGCCTTAAAAAATTCTTAAGAAAATTTTCGTATTCTTTCAAAATTCTTAAGAAGCTTCTAAATTTATTTCAAAATACTAAAAAATGTATTTTTGGTTTGAAAGTTTTTTAAAGGTTTTTAAGTAAATTAAAAAATAGATATCTTTTTTAAGAATTAATTGTAGCACACAAAACAAATGAACATTGCCGACCCTAATGCCAATAAAAAAATCTTCTTTACACTTATAATACTTGGGTCAATTAAAAACCATATCTTTCGAGAAAACAGCAAAGATGTCATCTAACTATCTTTCTAAAACTTTGAAACCTTTGAAATATGTTTTGAAATAATTCAGTTTTCATACAAAATGTTTTCATTGTCTTAAAATCTTTTAAATTCTATTCTAAATAAATCATTCTAAAAGAATTACATTCTTCCTGTAGGTCTTCTTTCTTTTTTTTTCTTCTTTCTAAACTACTGTTAGAGTCATTAAATTTTCGATTATATGTCATGTATATGCCCGTATTTTAATTGCTTGGGGTATTATGAATTCCAAAGATGCAAATCGAAGTATAGGTGTTAAACATACCGAGAAAAGCACCACTCGTCATTACACACCACTCGCACTAGGCAGAGAACGAACTATCAAAAAAATTAGAAGAGTTGTCTGGCCACGCAAGTGGACAGAAACAACCTGCTCCCTCAACCAATGTATCCGCGTTGACTTCAAGTTTTCCTGACACCTGACAACTGGTATTTCTCGCGACAGCCCAGATTATGCTGATAGGTTCTACGGGTACCCAGATCTGTCCTCGCGCCCTGGTAGATCCAGGCTCTGAGGCCTTCTTTGTTAAGGAAACCACTGTGTAGTTACTCCAGTTACGCAGACACCGCTTAAATATTTCATTAACGGGAATGGGTGCGTCACACGCCGGTACAGCCTGTGCTGTTGTAAATCTGCCACTGCGCTCAATTAGTAATCCCTCATTCCATCTGGAGACTAAGGCCTTGGTCCTTCCTCGCCTTACATTAAACCTCCCCTCAAAGCAGGGCACTGACCTCGAATCAAGAGAGTATGGTGATCTTTACTTATCGGATCCTCACTTCTACAAACTCTAGTCAGTCGATGTCGTCTTAGGGTCCGATGTGTATTGTCGGATCCTACGAGCTCGCTTGCGCCATTTCCCACCTTCACCGTTGATTGCCCAGGATACTGCTTTGGGGTGGATTGTTTCGGGATCCGCTCACTCCGTCCTGCCACGGCGGGCGGACCCTCCATCACGAGCCTCTCTCACGGCTGGGCATTGTGTTCATGATAATTACCTGCAGGAGGTTTCGCAGCATTTTTGGATGATAGAAAAATGTTCTAATAATAGTCCCAAAATGAAACCTGAGACTGAGACCTGCGAGCGGCTGTTTCTTGATACTCATGTCCGCGCTCCCGATGGCCGATATATCAATCGGCTCCCGTTGCGATCAGAGCCCCCGATGGCCTTTGCTGAGACCCGACGAATGGCCTTGAGTCCGCTTTCCACGACACAACGTCGCTTTGACCCGGACAGTTGTCTGGCGGTCTCGTATCGTGAATTTATGAAAGTTTATGAGGAGTTGGAGCATATGAAAAGAGTTCCTGTCTCTCGAATAGGCAATCCACGAGCGTGGTATACACCGCATCAAGCGGTATTCCAGTCCAGCCCGCATCAGGTAAAGCTTCGTGTTGTCTTCGACGCCTCACGACGCACCGCAGAACAGCAATGTTTAAATAAATTATTCATGCCGGGCCTGCTCTTCACAGCGATATCTCCCTAGTACTTTTGAATTGATGCAGATATCGCTTTGTTTTTACAGCGGACATCATAAAGATGTTTCGCCAAATCCTTGTTCGAACTGAGGATCAAGATCTGCAGAGAAGTCTTTGGGCTCCTGATCCTGTGGATCCACCCGTAGATTATCGTTTGACTACGGTCACTTATGGGACCGCATGTGCCCCATACTTGGCAATTCGCACACTGGGCCAGCTGGCGAAGGATGAGCAGCAGCGTTGCACCCTTAGGACTTGTTGCCTCCAGCGCAATACCTATGTCGATGATATTTTTGCGGGGGCTCACAGGTTTGATATCACGATTTTAAAGCGAGATGAATTGGCTGCGATTCTACGCTGTGTTGGTTTTGAGTTGGACAAATGGGCAGCAAATCATTCTGATCTGCTTCCGGATCGCAGCAGGCATAGGGAGCCAGAAAGAACCAAGAAAATTGCTTCCGATAAGCGACGGATATACTTGGTTTTAGTGTTGCCAACCTGAGCCCGGAAACCTCCACGCAGAGAAAGCTTACTGTTTTGTCAGACATCGTTCGAGTGTTTGATCCACTGGGCTGACTCGCTCCGGTTACTGTTACTGCAAAGATTTTGATGCAAGATCTCTGGATTCTGAAGTGCGACTGGGACTCCCCTTTGTCGCCGGAGAACCTTGAGCGATGTACTGATTAGAGTAACTCAATAACCCCATCCCTACACTCTTGATCGATCGCTAGTTGGAAACCTCTCCAGACTCTCGGATGCATCTTCTCGCGCATATGCCGCACTGGTTTATCTGAGAATCCAGCTAGATGACGGCCGTCACCGAGTGTCGCTTTTTATGGCTAAAACTAAGGTGAGTCCTGACAACACAATAACTATCCCGAATCTCGAACTGAGCGCAGCTTCTCTGCTTGTGAGGCTTATCTGTCACATTTAGGAGCTGCCCTTATTTAAAGATCTACCTCTTTGCTTTGTCTGGCAGCCAAGTAGTACTTGCGTAGTTACGCAAACAACCATGCCACTGAAAAACTTTCGTTGCAAATCGCGTACCGTCAATTCAAACCGAGCTGCCCTCGGCTGAATGTAACAATGTACCAACTAAAGAGAACCCAGCTGATCTATTGACTCGCGGAGTCAAACCTACAGATCTTGAGCGAACTGAGCTCTGGTCGCATGGTCCCAAACGGCTCACTCTTTCCTCAGAAGAGTGGCCAATTTAGCCAGACATTCGGCAAGTACTACACACGCAAGGCCAATCAAATGAGCCGGAAATACTAACGCAATTTTCAGGTCTACCTCGGCTGACCTGAGTTGTAGCGTATTGTCGTCGACCTCTCGTAAGATTACGCAAAGAAAAGAACGGGAAGTTTGCCTCTGCTTCATTTATCACAACATCAGAGCTTGTGGACGCTCGTATCGCGGTTATTCGTTTGGTTCAAGCACAACATTTCCATTCAGAAATCGCGCTGTTGAATACAAAGCGATCTCTACTTAAGAGTAATCCACTTGGAAAATTGAATCCCTTTGTTGGAAAGGAAGAAGGGAGTTGTGAGCTGGAGGTCGCTTGTCACACACTAACCTTTCTCTCGAAACCAAGCATCCTCCAATTCTACCTTATTCTTCAGCTCTCAGTCATCTTTTCGTTCACAATGCGCATCTTTCCTCTCTTCATGGTGGACCTACTCTAACTCTAAGTTTCCTACTCCGACATGCATGGATCCTAGGTAGACACGTGAATTCAAAACTGAAATTCAAACTGTATAATCTGTCAACGCTTAAAGCCCCGTCTGGCGTCACAATTATTGGGAGATCTTCCAGCTGATCAAGTAACTCCAGCGCGGCCGCTCACTTCATCAGGTCTGGACTACGCTGGGCCTATCCAGATACGTACGACAAAAGGCCGCGGCCATCGCCCTCACAAGGCATATATTGCCCTTTTTGTTTGTTTCGCAGCACATGCAGTTCATCTGGAAGTTGTAAGTGACTTAATCACGGCTACGTTCCTGGCCACATATCGCCGATTTGTTGGTCGCCGTGATGACTGCCGCAAGTTGTACAGCTACAATGGCACAAACCTCCAGGGAGCGCCCCGAGAGCTCAAGAGGATGTTTAACGCTTCATCTGAATTTTATCAGGAGTTTGCCACTATTTTTGCTGACCACCTAAAAGAGTCATCGGAGATCATACACACACTTTCGAAAAGCCATCATCTTTGCTGGTGGAAATAGAAACTTGCCTGAACTCACGGCCCCTATGCCGTATGACAAACGATCTCGATGACCTTACAGTGTCAACCCCGGCTCATTTTTTGATTGGCAGAAATATGAGCCTCTTTCCTGACGCTGGCATTCCCAAAATACCTGAGAACCGCCTGAGTCGTTTCCAACTTCTTCAACGTGTCCGTGACATTTTTTGGAAACGCTGATCACTGGAATACCTCCAACACCTTCAGGAGCGGAACAAATGGCGCAGTCCATCCGAAAACTTTGCTGTGGGTCAGTTGGTCCTTGCTAAGGACGAATGATGTCCAACCTCAAGGTGGCCTTTGGGACGCGTTGTTGAGGTTCATCCTGACCCTGACAATATTGTAAGGGTGGCTACAGTAAAAACGGCCACTAATACCATACGTCGTCACATCGCGAATTTCTGTTCTCTCTCTCTCTCTCTCTCTCTCTCCACCATAAGCAAGTGCTGCGACATCATAGCCAGGCTGGGCGGATCGCTAGGCTGTATCCTTGTGTAATGTGTACTACACATTGTTATAGCGTGTATCTAATATTTAATGTCTAGGTTATATTTCCGTGCTGCGGACGAAGGCGGGCGGGATGTTTGGCTGCTTTTCACCGTCATCTGAAATTGTGGAGAATTAGACTTGGTTTATTTTTCTTTTGTTACTTGATTCCTTTTCGGAAAAGGGGCTACACCTGAAATAAAACTGAAAGCTCTGCGCGTAGCTTGAAGGTCAGCGCCGAGCAGGTAGAATGGAACCTTTTCTCACGACAAACCAAAGTCTTCATTTTGCTCAATTTAAAAATAGAAATTTACTAAAAATAAAAAATTACAAAATAATACAAAAAATGTTTTAAATACAAAGACAAATCAGGCAAATAAAATCTTGTATTCGAAATGATAATTTTTTGAGCTGGAAAAGGAAAAGGAAAAGTTCTGTCGCACCCTATCCCTTTCCCAGCTTTATGATTTCTTTACAAAAATTGTCAGAATTACTCTATTTGAAAATGTATGATCAAAAAGTCTTTTCTATTCATGCGTCAACTTTGAATTATGTTGATGAAAAAAGTTTTGCTGTTTAAAGCTGATGATTCAGATATTATAAATGAGCATAACTTCCCTAATCTTCAATAAAGTTTATTATTATTATTATAGATCAATCGATTTGCCTCGAATCAAGAAATCTTTTGTTCTTGCATCAATTTGGATTATGTTAGTGAAAAAAGTTTGCTATAAAAAACTGCGTTTTCAAATATTATGCATTACCATAGCTCCCTTACTGTTCAATAGAATGTATCAATGTTATAGGTCAACCGATTCGTTTTGAATCAACACAACTTTTCTATTCTCGCATTAACTTTAAATTATGAGAATAAGAAAACTTTTAATATAAAAAACGAGTTTAAAAATATATAAATTACCATAACTTCCCTACTTTTCGATAAAATGTATTAATATTGTAGGTCAATCGATTCGTCTCGAACCAAGAAATCTTTTATATTATTGCATCAACTTTGAATTATGTTGAAGAAAAAAGTTTTACTATAAAAAACCGTATTTTCAAATATTATGCATTACAATAGTTTCCTTACTCTTTAATAAAATGTATGAATATTATAGGTCGATCGATTTGTCTCGAATCAACACATATTTTCTGTTGTTGCATCAACTTTGAATTATGTTAATGAAAAAAGTTTTACTATAAAAAAACTATTTTCAAAATATATAAATTACCATAACTTCCCTACTCTTTGATAAAATGCATTAATATTATAGATCAATCGATTCGTTTCGAACCAAGGAATCTTTTTTATCCTTGCATAAACTTTGAATTATGCTAATGAAAAAAGTTTTATTATAAAAAACCGTATTTTCAAATATTATGAATTACCATAGCTTCCTTACTGTTCAATAAAATATATTAATATTATAGGTCAATCGATTCGACTCGAATCAACACATCTTTTCTGTTCTTGTATCAACTTTAAATTATGTTAATGAAAAAAGTTGTACTATAAAAAACCGATTTTCAAAATATATAAATTACCATAACTTCCCTACTGTTCAATAAAATGTTTTGATATTATAGGTCAATCGATTCGTCTCGAACCAAGGAATCTTTTATATTCTTGCATCAAATTTTAATTATGCGAATGAAAAAAGTTTTACTATAAAAAAACCGATTTTTAAAATCTTATTTAGTGCTTTAAAAAATGCAATAAATATTTTTAGAAATGCTTTGGTCAGTTTCAAGATATTAGTGAGGAAAATAAGCTCTCCAAATTTCATCAATTTATCTGCAACCGCTTTCTAGTTATCGTGTTCACAAAAAAGCGTGACATCCACACATCCACATACACACACTTCCGGACAATTGCTTAGAACATTGTATTAGACATTTTTAAATTAGGGAGGGTTTTATTAAATGAATTTAAAAATTTTGGAAAATGTTACCATTACAAAGTTTCCTCTATGAGGAAGCAATAAATATTGTATCCCTCATTTTGAATTTTGTTTTTATATTCGTAACCAGCGGCCCAAAAAACTCGTAAGAACCCATTTCGAAGCCACGGGACTTATTTTATAAATTTTAGTCTGTCGTATTGTATGTGACATTTTAAATTTTGGAATTTTGACTGTTTTCTAAGTTAAAAATTCAACCTTATTTGTTGAAAATTTCTCTTTTTGCTTGAAAAGTCATCTATTTGGTTAAAAATTTATGTTTCTTGGTAACATTTTTTCTTGTAGAAAATTTATCTTTTCGGGCTTAAAAGTCAAATATTTTCTAAAAACTTCGACTTTCGAGCTTAAAAAGTCACCTATTGTTGAAAACTCATCTTTTTGGGTTCAAAATTCATTCCTTTCAGTAGAAAATTCATCTTGTTTGGTTAAAAATTACACTATTTTGTTGAAAATGCAATATATTTCGACTTGCAGTCGTAGGAATATGGTACTTACAATACTTTTATTTAACAGAATTTATTCCCCTTTTTCGGAAAAAATAACTCTATTTCCTTCTTTTTTTGAGATTATTTTGAGCTGTGAAGTCTCTAATTGAATGTTGACCGTAATTTATAGAGTGGAAACGAAGTCTCTGAAAGATAAATCAACAGCCCGTCTACTCGAGTACTACGGAGTCAACGAATCATCAAAAGAAAGTCTTGCAAACTGGCGGATTTCAGGAATGAAGGAGAGATCTGTAGGCGGTTATTGGGACCAGGACGAATATAAATATCGCGCAAGTAGAAGACTACGGTGCAGAAACTTTCGTCTCGGAGGAACTGGCTATCAACTTATCTATTACATCTAGATCACAACGAGAAAAAATCTGAAGCGAAGGTTAATTTTGCTAGCTTACGCAACTCCGTGCACTCACGTGTCTTATTATCCACAGCCATCGTACACATTTTAGATAACAAGGGAAATCCTCACGCGTGCAGGGCTCTCCTTGATAGTGGTTCACAAGTCAATTTTCTAACCGAGAAAATGTCCAAAAAACTAGGTCTGAAACAACACGAGGTCGATATTCCTCTCGGTGGGGTGAACCAAATGAGCTCCACTGTAGAGAAATTGACTCGCACGACCATTCAGTCGCGTCTTAACAAATACTCTGCGGATTTATCGTTTTTAATAACACCAGAAATCAATGATCTCTCGCCCAGCGATCGAATAAATAGGGTAGAATTGAAAATACCGTCTAATATACGTCTTGCAGATCCAGAGTTTCATAAACCTGGAGAGATTGATGCTTTAATTGGTGCAGAAATCTTTCTGCAATTACTCTGCGTCGGTCAATTACCTTTATTGAATGGAAACGCGATCTTACAAAAAACAGAACTCGGTTGGATTATAGGTGGTAAATTATCGGAATCAAGTTATTCAAACGTAGCAAGGTGCAATCTGTCTCTTAATCTATTAAATCGAAATATCGAAAAATTCTGGGAAATTGAAAACGCCCCACACGAGAAATTTTTATCAAACGAGGAAAGTGCTTGTGAAAAGCACTATCAGCAAAACACAACTCGCGACCCTTTTTCCGAACGGTATATCGTCAGACTTCCTTTTAAAGACAACGTGAGCGAACTTGGGGAGTCGCATAAACAAGCGCTCAAAAGATTTTACTCGTTAGAACGATCCTTATCAAAAAATCGCGATCACAAGGATCAATATACCGCCTTTTTAAAAGAATATGAGGAATTGGGTCACATGACCGAAAATAAAACTGGCCTTGCAAGCGACGGCTATTTTTTACCCCACCACTCAGTAATCAAACAGTCAAGTTTAACTACTAAAATGCGAATAGTGTTTATTGCATCTGCCGAAACTTCAACCGGTTTATCCCTGAATGATACGCTTATGATAGGTCCCAGTATCCAGGACGATCTTTTCTCCTTACTCATACGCTTTCGCTCTTACATATTTGCGCTAACTGCCGACATTGAGAAAATGTATCGGCAAATCGAATTGCACCGCGATGATCGTAAATATCAGAAAATTCTATGGCGAGAAAATCCTAATCAACCGATCAGAATCTATACTCTAAATACCGTCACTTATGGTACCTCATCCGCCTCATTTTTAGAAACACGTGCATTAACACAATTAGCCATTGATGAATCCGATTCCTTTCCGATTGCTTTGGTCGCATTAAAGGAGGATTTTTATATGGATGATCTTTTAACGGGGGCACAATCTATCGAAAGCGCGAAGCAGTTAGTAAACGAATTAATTCAAGCTACTCGACGGGGTGGCATGAACCTTAGACAGTGGGTTTCCAATGAGTCCGAGATTATATCTGCCTTATCTGAGGAATCGGATAATCCTTATCTCTGTTTAAATCTAAGCGACAAAACTAAAACTCTTGGTGTCTATTGGATCCCCAATCCTGATTCGATCGTCTATACCGTGAATCAATCAAGAGACGATGCGTCCGTCTCAAAAAGAACCATACTTTCTCAAATCGCTCAACTGTTCGATCCATTCGGGCTGTTGGGACCTGTTATTGTTCAAGCAAAAATCCTTATGCAATCATTATGGCTATTGAAACTAGATTGGGACGAGGCTGTCCCACAACACATACACATAGCTTGGCTCGATTATCGAGATCAATTAGCGCTCTTAGATGAAATCGAAATTAATCGAAAGGTTGTGGCCAATGAATTTGTCACCTTGCAAATGCACGGATTCTGTGATGCGAGCGAAAATGCATACGGAGCCTGCATTTACATCAGATCGACTGATAAATCCGGTTCACACTATACAAAATTATTATGCTCAAAATCTAGAGTCGCGCCTGTAAAAACACAAACGATACCGCGTCTCGAGCTCTGCGCTGCGTTACTATTATCTAAATTATTCAAAACGGTTTCCCATGCCTTGCGTAGAATATCTATTGAAAAAACAACTCTTTGGTCCGATTCAACAATCACATTGCACTATATTCAAAGTGCTCCGCACACCTTAGAAACGTTTGAAGCAAATCGAGTCGCGCAAATCCAATCGCTAACCCCTTCTTGCGAGTGGCGCCATGTGCGCACAGAACACAATCCCGCAGATCTCATTTCGCGAGGTCTTTCTCCAAAGGAATTTATCAACTCGTCTTGCTGGCTAAATGGTCCATCATGGATTAATGATGACGAAAATAATTGGCCTGAATCAATCTTACTACCCGATTAACTTCCCGGGAAGCGAAAACCCAAACCCTCTGCGAATTTAACTTATACGAACGATACCGCGAGAAAACTCTGGGAAAAATCGGGATCTTTCACGAAACTCATACACGTGGTAGCTTATTGCCAGCGCTTAATCGACATTAAGATCCGCAAACAAGACATTAAAGGCCATCTATCTACAATCGAAATAAAAAAGGCAAAAATGTGTGTCATAAAACTTTTACAACGTGAATCATTTTTTGAAGAAATAAAAACACTCGCCCATAAAAGGGAAATTAAGGGGAAATTAACGAATCTCATTCATTTTCTGGATTCAGAAGGTATTCTCAGAGTTGGCGGTAGACTTCGCCAATCTGAGTTATCTTATTCGCAAAAGCATCCGATTCTTCTACCAAAAAATCACCGTGTGACAAATCTTATCATTCATGATCGATACATGAAACTATTTCACGCTGGTACGCACACTGTTAGAAATTTTCAGAAAATTCCGACACATTTAAGAAACTAAAGTAACTGAAATTGATGAAATTATGTTACTGAACACGCAATTCAGTATCTTTTACATTAAATTTACTAAATTTTAATTGAACTTCAGAAACGGTATCTGAAAATTATAAATAGTTTCGTAAAATTCCTAAATGGTAACAGAAATATAAGTTATCGTAACCGAAACAAGTGCGCAGTTGCATGCGCACTCCTCGCTTCACGATCCACCTCGGTCGCGTTCATAGCAGACCGTGTTAGCAGACAAATTATAGTGAATTATAGTGAAGTGACACATCAATTCAAACATTCATCGGTATAACGGGCTATGTCCCGAGATATTACCCGACTTAAAGTTGAGATACAAAATGGTAAGACAGCTATTCATTAAGATTAAATAGTATTTACTTGTAATTTAAATTACGCCCTCTTGTATATAAGTAGGTTATGTTTGCACACTAGCTGTTCGTCTGCCTGCTTGTAATTTGTTCTGCCTGATTTGAAATGGATTCGGTCCATACACACGGAGAGGAGTTAACCGCGACCGTTACTGCCAAGTCCGCTGCCGTCGCGCAGAACTTGCGAGTGGGAGGGAGGCAAAAGCTGTTGCTGCGCTCGCATAAACCATTGCGGGCGAACCTCAACCGTTCTGGAGCGTGACCGTAATACGCAGCGTAGCTATAGTTACTCCACTCGCAGTGATAGGTACGGTTTACTCCGCAAGCATTACTGCGCGCACCGTTTTTTTCGATGTGGGTAAACCTGGAACTACCACTTTGCCCAGAAAACGTAAGATCTTTGCCATAATGAAGGGCTCATTGAAGGCTCATTTGGTAGCCAGAAGCCAGATTTTGGGCTCTGCCACTTACACGCTTAACTCACAAACTAACAAACAATGACTCGAAAATATAATAAATTTCGACGTTTGTGACAGCGAGACAAAGACATTCGAGTACGCGCGACGACGATCAACTGATATCGTTAGACTTCAGACTGTCCAATCCCATTACGATGGTAACCGCAACGGCTCGGGAATCTGGCAGTAACTGTTACTGCGACGGACGCAAAGTCGCTGCAGAATCTTTTACGGTGGCGCGCAGTGACTATCACGGTGTAGGAGTAATATTTCCGTCATCAACCGTCACCGTCGCTGCTCAGCCACAACATGATTTTTCTGCAGAACTCTTGTGGTCGGCGCAGCAACGGTTACGGTGAAAAATGCACCCGCTCTGGTTTACTTCTCTCCGTGCACATTTTTCAATGTAGAAATATTGCATCTTTCTTGGACAGAAATGCAACTGTTTCGTTCAAAATTCAACTATTTCCTAAAAAATGTACTTTTTGTTTAAAATTTGTATTTTTCTGTAGAAAAGTCTATTGAAATCCTTTTGGAATTTTCATTCTTCTTGGATATAAATGCAACTGTTTGGTTGAAAATTTAACAATCTTGTTAAAAAGTCATACATTTTGGTTAAAAATTCAACTATTTAGCAGAAAATTAACTTATAGATTTCACAATTTTGTTGAAAAGTCGAACTTTTTGGTTGAAAATTCTGCTGTTTTGTTGAAAATTCAACTATTTTGTAGAAAATTTACTTCTTGGTTAAAAATTCTGCTGTTTTGTTGAAAATGTAACCATTTTGTAGAAAATTTACTTTTTGGTTAAATTTTAGGTCGAGTATTGAGCTTCGGCAAATTTTGCCGTATTTAAAGTTTCTAGTCCGGCAAAATTTTTGTGTCAATAAGGAACTTTCTGTTCTGATTATATTTTTTGCTACTTTGGAAAAATAGCAGAATAGTTTACTATTTTATTATAAAATGAGGAATATTAAGTTATAAATACACACAAAGTGTCATATAATCAAGAACATTACACACTAAAAGCACACAAAAGAATTGCACTTTACTATTCCTATAATAATACACTTTATCACGAATTTGCGAATTGTTTATCTTCAGATTCGAATCACGAATTCTCACGATCACTCTTCTGTGACCAGTGACTAAAATGCCGTGCTACAAAATTAAAATACGGCAAGAAATGCCGTATCTGTATACACTACGTAAATGTTATATTTTGGTGTTGTAAAGAGAAGTCAAATCTTTTCCGGATAAAAATTCGACTATTAAAAAAAAAATTTTTTCCTAATTGAAAACGCATCTGCTTTAAGAGAAGTTTCATCTATATTGGATAAAAATGGAACTGCGTTTGGTTGAAAATAAAACTATTTTGTAAAAAATTCATACTTGTGGTTGAAAATTCTACTGTTTTGTTGAAAATTTAACTATTTCGTAGAGATTTTACTTTTTGTTTAAAATTCACATTTTGGTGTTAAAAAATAAACTGAAGGCTTTTCTGGATGAAAGTTCAACTTTAAAAAAAAATGTGTCATAAGTTTTTCATAAGTTTTAGTACAAATTTCATCTTTCTTGGATAAAAATTCAACTATTTGGAAGCGAATTGAACTACTTCGTTAAAAATTCATCCCTTTTGGTATAAAAATTCGTCCTTTAGGATGAAAAATTGAACTTTGTTCGCAGAAGCTTATTTTTTGTTGAAAATTTCATATTTTGATTTCGGAAAGTCAACCGGAATCTTTTCGGGATGAAAATGCAACTACATATTTTTTAAAAGTTTATTTTCTTTCTGAATAAAAATTCATCTGCTCAAGAGAAATTTCATATTTTTGGGATAAAAATGCAACTATTTGGTAGAGAATTCCACAATTTTGTTAAAAGGTCATCCTTTTTGGGTAAAAATTCGTCTTTTTGGAATAAACATTTAATTTTTTTCGCAGAAACTTATTTCTTGGTTAAAAATTCATATTTTGATCGTGGAAAGTCAACTAAAATCTTTTTAACAGAAAATCAAACTCTTTTTTGAAATTTTTTTTCCTATTTATAAATTCATCCCCTTGTTAGAAATTTCTTTTTTTTTAATGCAACTTTTTGGTAAAAAATTATTCTTCTTTGCTTGAGTATTCAACTATCTTATTTGAAAGATTTGGTTGAAGCACTTTGTTAAGAAATCATTGTTTTTCGAACAGTTATATTTTTAGTTGAAAATTCATGTCTTTGATCGAAAGTTTAACTATTTTGTTGAAAATTAATTTTTTCAAATTGAAAATTCAGCTACTTTGGTAAAAGTTAAACTACATTGTTAAAAATTTATTTGTTTGATTGAAGGCTTATGTCTTTGGTTAAAATTTAAATGTTTAGTGGAAAAGTTCTTTTTTTTGTTTGAAATTAATTTTTTAGTTGAAAATGTAACATTTCTATTTTTTAAGATTGATCTTTTTTAGTTGAAATTTCTCCTTTTTTGGTAGGAAAAAAAATAATTTTCTTGGTTTAAAGTTTCCTTTTTGTTGTGTAAAAATACATCAGTTTCGTGGAAAAATAATTTTTCGCTGAAGTCATAATTTTTTGCTGAAGTCATATTTTTTTTCTGAAGTCATATTTTTTGTATTTAAATTCAATTTTTGTAGAGAAAATTCGTCTTTTTGTTAACAAAAATTTTTTTGTATAAGTTTCATGTTTTTTTATTCAAATATAAACCATGACACTTTTTGTTGGGTATTTATATTTTTAGGTTGAAAATTCAACTATTATGTTAAAAATTTAATCATTTTGTTGAGACTTCAAGTGTCTTATTAAAAATCCATATTTTATAGTAGAAAAGACATTTCTTTGTTTAAAATAAATTAATAAATTTGAACATTTTAAATTTGTATCTGAAATACTGTTGTATTCCGTTTATAAAAGATTCTATGTTGAAAGTATTACGAGATTAAAATGCTGATATTTGAACACCCTGCCCAATTCTACCAGCAATATCTAGTCAAACATTTTCGGCAAATAAAAATTATGTACAGAAAGAGTGGGGGAGGGTAGAAATATTTTGTTGCAGTTTGTTACAGGAGGGAGGGGGGTCTCAGAAAGGGCCTATAATCCGTTACCTAATTTAAGTATGGCCCCTCACACTTAACATGGAGAATGATACTTTGATACTCCCCCCCCCCCCCCCCCTCTAAAGTATCTCGTATTTTGTGGATAACCCCTAATCTGCCTCTTCGTCAAGTTAGAAATTGTTTTTTTTTTTACTAAACTATGATGTTAATTTTTATAGCAATTTTAATAAACAAACCGAAATTGTTTTTATTTGATTTGCTGCAAGAAGAAATTTTGCTGTTTTAAATCTATGACATTAGAACATTATGCATAGAACCTTTCTTAAGTTCTTCTTTGCTACATTTTTAAATTATTTTTTAATTAAAATTAGCAAAACAAATTGACAACTTCTTACCGACAATATAAGAAATTTTATGTGTTTTTATATTATTTTATATGCTATATTGATGTAGTAATATTATAAGAAAGTTTAATGGAGATTTTTCATCTTGTATAAAAAATAAAACAACATTTTATATACATTTTGTGCGTACATTTTTCAAAACATGTAATATGAAGAGACAGTATTGTTTGGTTCATTGATTTTAATATAAATTTGCAGTATATATTTGTTTTGAAAATATAAATTATAGTATGACTATATACGATCGAAGTTTATATGTAAATAACTACGTATATATTTATGTTATATAGTATACTTAATTGATCAAATGTGAAAGAAAACTTCTAATCATAAAAGATGGGCTTTGATTACATATTTGATACAATGAGTGTACGTATTATTATAACATAGATACATAAGAAAGTCGTTTGTAATAACTTCACTCGTATTTGTCTTCTATTTATATTCTTAGGACAAATATATACTACAAATTTTATATTAAAATTAATGAACTGAAAAAATTTTTTCAACCCCTTGAAATTTTCAGTTACAGTAACTGAAAATTCCTAAACTGTAACAGAATTTTCCGAAACATGTAACTGAAGCTGTATGCAGTTACCGTTGCCGAAATTTCTGTTACAGTTTAGGAAAATTTAGAAACGGTTCTGCATATAGCTTTAGTGACGTGTCTCTGAAAATTCCTACAGAAATTTCTAACAGTGCAGGCTACACTTGGTGATATTCGGAACGAATACTGGATTATTAACGGTAAATCCACAGTAAGAAATATAATTCACAAATGTGTAATTTGCTGCCGAGCGAACCCGCGAATTCCTAATTACATAATGGGTGAACTCCCAAAAAATCGCACAATATTCGAAAGAGCCTTTCTGCATACCGGAATCGACTATTGTGGTCCCTTTAATATAAAAGAAAAGAAACTTAAAAATCGAAACAAGGTCAAGATTTACGCTGCCGTTTTTGTGTGCTTCGCGACTAAAGCCGTGCATATAGAAGTCGTCAGCGACCTGACTACCGAAGCCTTTTTAGCATGCTTGAAACGATTTTTCGCCAGACGCGGAGAAAGCTCTGATCTTTACTCTGATAACGGTACTAATTTTAAGGGTGCTCAACGTGAAATTACCGAAATTTTTAATTTTTTGAAATCTCCTGAAAACAACGATGAAATATCTCGCCGTCTAGCCGATGATAATATCAATTGGCATTTTATTCCTCCTCGTTCACCTCATTTTGGTGGACTTTGGGAGGCAGCTGTCAAATCGTTCAAGCACCATGTAGTACGTATTATCGGAGAAACACTTTTAACCTATGAGCAGTTTACAACCTTTGCAACCGAGATAGAGGGTATTTTAAATTCGCGTCCATTAACACCCGTATCCTCTGATCCTAACGATTTATCATTCTTACCTCCCGGTCACTTTATAATAGGTGATTCAATAACAAGTATGCCGGAGCACAATTTGTTGAAAATACCGTCAGGTCGGCTATCGTCTTGGCAGCAGGTCCAACAAATGAAACAGCACTTTTGGACCCGCTGGCATAAAGAATACCTGCATGAATTAACCGTGCGTAAAAAGTGGCACAAGGGACACACTACAAACATTCGTATCGGTACAATTGTGACTATTCGCGATGAGAATCTGCCTCCGATGCGATGGTCCCTTGGTCGCGTGATTTCAGTTATCCCAGGTAAAGACGGAATAATCCGTGTAGTCCTCGTAAAAACTGCACATGGACAATACAAACTTACTGTGAAAAAATTGTCTCCACTTCCAATCGACGTCTTGTAGTATCAACGTCCATGTGAAATATTCAACTAGAATTTACTATTATCTACTAAATATTGTCGTAAGTGATGACAATATAATAATATTGTCATCACTTATCTCTATTCTGCATATGTTTGTATGAAATTTATATTTTGATTCTGACTTATTACCGATTTATATAGATATTACTACCGTAATCGATATTTTTTTAACATTGACAGTTCAAAGGGGCCGGCATGTTGCTGCGCAAGTTTTAGAATAAGAATTTTGAACATATGCTTTGAAACGTGCTTTCGTCGTGTTTTGTAGGATAATCTTTACTACTCTTTAGCTCTAGTCTCTAGCCTTCTGAGTTTATGATTATGACTAGTTATTTTCTCTCCAGATGACAATATCCGAAATATCGAGGACTTAGTCCTAATCTCTTGACAATGTCAGGTATGCGCACTCTCTCTTTAGGCCCTTCAGGTTCGTTTCATTTATCTAAATCTCAATGTACCGTAATTCACCAATTCATACAACTCTACAATCTGGCCGATTCCCGACTCGCATTTTCCTACCTGCTAGGTATACCCCCACCATTGGGCTACGCGAGATACCCCTCGCTTGCTTCTCTCGCCTGGGATTATATCTTGGAAGGCTAGCGTACCTAAGATATTTAAACTGGACATTGTAAATAGAATCGTAAACTTTATTGCGGGGATTCCCGACAGTAGAATTAAGCTGTTGTCCCTTTTGGTTCCAGTTTAGAAATAATTTGGGATGGAGTTTATTACTCTAAAAGAAGACTTTTAGTTTCCAACAATCCAACAATTTTTTGGAAAACTTATCTTTTTAATTAAAAAATTCATCTATTTTGCTGTACATGCATCTTTCTTGAATAAAAATGCAACTGTTTGATCGAAAATTCAACACGAGAACAATTTTGTTAAAAATTGATACTGTTTGGTTATAAAACTCAACTATATTTTGTTGAAAATTCAACTGTTTTGTAGATAATTTGTCTTTTTGGCTCAAAAATTCAACAATTTTGTTAACAAATGATGTATTTTGTTAAAAATTGATCTTTTTTGTAGAAAATTGAATTTCTTGGTGGAAAGTTAATAGTTTTTGTTGAAAATTTACCTTTTTTGGTTGAAAGTTGAAATACTTTGTTAAAAATTCTGTTTTTATGTGAGATTCACCTTTTTGGTTGAAAACTTAACTTTTTTCTTAAATACGTTCTTTTTTAACATTTGTCTTTTTTGGTTGAATACGACTACTTGAAAATTAATTTTTATATGTTGAAAATTATTTTTTTAACAGAAAATGTAACGATTCCATTTTTAGCTGAAAATTCAAGTATTTTGTTTAAAATTCATCTTTTTGTATTGAAAATTCATCTTTTTGAGGATTCAACTTTTTTTTTTTAATCGTTTTGTTTAATTCAACTCCTTAAAAAATCGTCTTTTGGTAGAAAATTCATCTTTTACGGTAGGAAAGTCATCTTTCTTGGTTGAAAATTAACTGTTTTGTTGATAATTCAACTTTTCTAGTTACCAATTTTAGGAAAAATTTCAATCATTTTGAAAGATATTTAAAAGGTTTAAAAGATTTTAAAAGATTCAAAATAATTTAAAATTTGAAATAATTTAAAAAAATGTTATTTTTGAAGCTTTTGAACAAAGTTTATAAGTTTTTCAAGAATATTGGAATGATTTAAAAGAATAGAAAAATTTCTTAAGATTCATGGTAATGTGAACTTCATATATTAGTCAATTTATAGTTTATAGTAAATTACGAAAAATGAATTAGTTTCTTCTAAAAATGATGTATTGTTAGTAAAAAGTTATAAGTATTTGAATTTAAAAAATTGAAAGTGTTCACTATCAAAAAATTGTCAATATTTTTCTTAAACGTGTGATATTATTTAATCTAATGAAAGCCGATAAAGAAAAAAATCGTACCAAAGGTTTCTGAGAAGAACAACTTTTTATTTTTAACGATTTGAAATCGCAATTTTTTTAGAAACGAGTAACGACGCAAAATATGAACAGCAGTTAATGGTTCAAAAGTTTTCCCTTTCCTAAAATCTAGTTCTTTGTTTTTACTTTAATAACAATGTAAAGACCAGTTAACAAACACGATTGTTTGAAAAATGTATTATTGCTTATAACTATATCTTCTCTTAGATAATTGCTAGAAAAGGCGTTTTTTTCCTGAAATTTACACCTTTGCTTTGGCTTTCCAGTTACGAAGAAATAATAAATAAACAACAGAGAAAATAATTTTTCAAACTATCTTTCTTTTTGTGAATATGTTTTTCTGAAATAAAACAGGTATTTGAAATATTCCTCAAATTTTCTATATGGAATAAAATATATGAATGTGAATTTTTTTCTTGAAGTAGTTACCGAAAACTTGAAAGTCAAAGAAAAGCTGAAAATTTCATAAAAGCCCTCAAATTTCTAGCATTATTCAACGAGAATGTTTAGTAAAAATAATGAATTCTTTAAACAATTATGTTTGTTAAATTGAATTAATTATTACCTCACTAAAATTTAATTTAATTTAAAAGTGGAAAATATTAGAAAAAAATGCAACTTTCTAGCATTATTCTAAAACAACATTATTATAAATAATAAATAGTTCGAACAATTTTGTCTATTAAATTCATTTGATTATTGCCTCGGTTTAACTGAAAATTTGAAAAAATCAGATAAAACCGTGAATTTCTAACTTTATTCTCAGAGAAAATGGCTATAAAATATAATAAATTGTTTTAACAATATATTTGAAAATCTAGTTATCGCTATAAAATAATATTTTATGCACTAGAAACAATATTTACTAAAAGAAACCTCAAAAAACTAATATTTAGCGCCAGAAACTTGCAACACCCAACTTTTAACTTATGGGGTTTATTTAAAACCTTTTGAAATAGACTTATAGGGGTGGAATTCGAAAATAAATTTCTCATTCGTGTTCTACGGCTGATTTTGAAGTTTGATAACATTTGGTAAAATACAACAATTTATATTTTCACAAACAAATTAGATGAACAATTTCCAAATATTTTGCAAGTTCAAGTACAACGAATTTGTGCCTTCCATTCAAATAGCTTGCGATTAAGTTGAAAGTCTAAGTTAGTCACAAATATGAATAAAAATGTATTAATAAATATTTTTTGAAACAATTGATCATAGTTAAGTATTAATTAAAAATTATTCCAGAAATTTAAAAGTGTTAAAAGAATTTAAAAGTCTTCAAAACTAAATAAATTAAAATTCTAAGCCTTCGAAATTAGAGTAATATATAGGCAATCTATGAATGAGTATTGAATACAAAGGGAGTATAAGGACAATGGATACTCATTTCAAGATCCCAGGTATGTTCGCATCTAATCCTAATCCGACGTCAGATATGCTTGGCAAAAGCAAGTTAGGGGTAACTCGCGTAGGCCGTAGGGCAATGGTGGGGGTATACTGAGCAGGTACAAAAATGCAAGTCGGGCGATGACCTACCTAAGATATTTAAACTGGACATTGTAAATAGAATCGTAAACTTTATTACGGGGATTCCCGACAGTAAAATCAAGCTGTTGTCCCTTTTGGTTCCAGTTTAGAAATAAATTCGGATGGAGTTTATTACCCTAAAATTTGAAGATTTTTAGTTTCAGAGACGCGTAAAATAAAATTAAATACCAAAAAATTATTATAATAAATCTTGAATCAAATTTATCTAAACCTCATATTTAGTTGTTAAATAGTCAAACTGAATTTCTTTTTGGTAGAAATTCAACTATTTTTTTTGAAAAATTGGTTTAATTAAAAAATTTATCTATTTTAATAGAAATGCCATCTTTCTTAGATGAAATGGCAACTGTTTGATTGAAAATTCATCTGTTTTGTTGAAAAATCGTCTTCTTAGGTTGAAAATTCCAGTATCTTGATAGAAAATGTACTTCTTATTTAAAACTTATATTTTTTTGTTGAAAAGTCAAGCTGAAATTTTTTGTTGTAAAAATTCAATTTTTTTTTTTTTTGAAAAACTTATCTCTTACCAGGCGCTCTTTTTTTCTTGAGTATTCGACTATTTTGTTTACAAATTTTGATAGAAAGACTTTGTTAAGAAACTGACTTGAAGGACTTGGTTGAAAAATTGATTTTTATTTTTAATGAAGGTTTACTGTTTGGTTGGAAATGTAACTATTTTGTTGAAAATTAATTTTTTTTATCAAGATTCATAACTTTTGGTGTAAAATTTAACTCTCTTATTAAAAATGAACTATTTGGTTAAAAATTCAACTATTTGGTGAGGAATAAACTTTTTTGTTAAAAAATCATATTTTAGGGTTGAAAATTCAACTGCTTTGTAGATCATTTATCTTTTTGGCTCAAAAATTCAACAATTTTATTAACAAATGATGTATTTTGTTAAAAATTGATCTTTTTTGTAGAAAACTAAATTTCTTGGTGGAAAATTAATAGTTTTTGTTGAAAATTTACCTTTGTTTGGTTGAAAGTTGAAATACTTAGTTAAAAATTCTGTTCTTATGTGAGATTCACCTTTTTGGTTGAAAAGTTAACTTTTTCCTCAAATTCGTTTTTTTTAACATTTGTCTTTTTTGGTTAAATACGACTACTTGAAAATTAATTTTTATATGTTGAAAATTATTTTTTAACAGAAAATGTAACGATTCCATTTTTAGCTGAAAATTCAAGTATTTTGTTTAAAATTCATCTTTTTGTATTGAAAATTCATCTTTTTGAGGATTCAACTTTTTTTCCAAATCGTTTTGTTTTGTTTAATTCAACTCGTTAAAAATTCGTCTTTTGGTAGAAAATTCATCTTTTACGGTAGGAAAGTCATCTTTTTTGGTTGAAAATTAACTGTTTTGTTGATAATTCCACTTTTCTAGTTACCAATTTTAGGAAAAATTGGAATCATTTTGAAAGATATTTAAAAGTTTTAAAACATTTGAAAAGATTCAAAATAATTAAAAATTTGAAATAATTTAAAAAAATGTTATTTTTTGAAGATTTTGAACAAAGTTTATAAGTTTTCCAAGAATATTGGAAGAATATACAAGGCGTAATTTGAAAATCTTTCACTTAAAAATTTTCCGTTTTAGATTTTAATTTTTAA